>RJWM01001145.1:94802-141528 GCA_004363535.1 Dasyprocta punctata
CTAAGCAGCTTACACGCCTGTCAGGCAGGTGCGAGGTTGTGAGTTCAATCCCTAGTGCCACAAAAAAAAAAAAAAAAAAGATTTGATTTTATTATGTGTGATGGTATGAACAGCTACTTTGAAGAAAATGTGACTTCTTGATAGACATTGCTGATTTCATATCATCTTGTTTTGAAGTCCCAGAATGCTTTTTTTTCCTTGTTTTGTTTCATTTTAGTCTGTTTCTTATTATTTGACTTCAATATGTATGAAGGTATGGACAGTTATTTTGAAGAAAACAAGAGGTATTACGGTAGCTATTGTTAGTTTCTTATTGTCTGTTTTTGAAGGCCCATAATGATTTCACTCTTTTGATTAGTTTTATGCTATTTTGTTTTGTTTTAATTCATCGTGTCAATGAAAACAAGAGTCATGATGATAGCCACTGTTGATTTCCTGCTGTCTTGTTTTGAAGTCCTGTGTTGCTTGCATTGTTCTGCTCTGATCTGCTTTCTTCTGATTTGTTTTGATTTGATTTATTTTATTCTCTTTAAAATAAAAACACATAAAAAATTTAAAGCAGCAGAGAAAATAAACATATTACTTATAAAGGCAAACCTATAGGAATAACAGCAGATTTCTCAACACAAACCCTAAAATCAAGAAGAGTATGCAGTATAGTATTTTAAGCTCTAAAGGAAAACAATCTTCAAACCAGGATGATGTTGCCCACAAAACTATCTTTCAAAATTGGTGGTGGACTAAGATACTTCCATAACAAAGAACAACTGAAGAATTTATGATCACCAAACCAGCTCTACAGAATGCTCTGAAAGAGATAATGAATACCTTATACATAAGAACACCAATAGAAGGAAGCCTGCAGGCAGGGCAACAATTAAACAGAACAGAAAAACAGGGAACAAACAATAGGGAAACAACATGAAAAAGAAAAGCCAATACATGTCAGTAATAATCATCAATGTAAATGGTCTTAATCCACCAATCAAAAGAAACAGACTGGTTAAATGAATCAAGGAGCAAGATCCAACAATATGCTGAATTCAGGAAACACATTTAACCCCCTCAAAAAATTCGTGGACTGAAAGTCAAACGTTGGAAAAATAATTCTCCATGCCAGAGAAACCCAGAAAAAAGCAAAGGTAGCTTTTCTATTTGTAGACAATGGAAACATTAAACCAAAACTGATCAAAAGAGACAAAGAAGATCACTACATACTCATTAAGGGAAATCTCCAGGAAGAAGAGATAACAATCATAAATATTTATGCACTGAACAGTGGTGCATCCAACTACATAAAACAAATATTAACTGACATGAAAAACCAAATGAACACTAACAGAGTTGTAGTGGGGAACCTAATACCCTACTCTCACAAATGCAGGGATCAACTCAACAAAAACTATCAATAGAGAAATATTAGAATTTAAACCAAGCCTGTGAACAAATGGACTTAGTAGATGTCTACAGAGTGTTCCTCTCCAAAACATCAGAATATACATTCTTCTCAGCTGCACATGGGACATTCTCCAGAATAGATCATGTATTAGCTGACAAAATATGTTTAAGTACATGTAGAGGAATTGAAATCATCCCATGCATGCTATCTGACCATTGTACAGTGAAACTAGAAACCAGTGACAAAGGAAACCATAAAAACTACATTAACACATGTAAATCAAACAACACCCTCCTGAACACCAATGAGTCACAAAGGAAATTAAAGACAAAATTAAACAATATACAATTAAATAATAATGCTGATGCAGCATACCAAAACTTATAGGATGCAATAAAAGCAGTACTAAAAGGGAAATTTATAGCAATGAACTCACTTCAGGAAAGTAGAACAAGTTAAATAAACAGCCTAATATTAAACCTCAAACTTCTAGAAAAAGAGGAATAAATCAAACACAAATCTCATATGAGGGAGTAAATTATAAAAATAAGAGCAGAAATTAATGCAATAGAGACTAAGACAACAAAAGAAAACAAAGAATCAGTTAATCAAATTTTGTTCATTGAAGGATATATAAAATTGATAAACAATTATCCAACCTCCCCAAGAAGAGGAAAGGAAAAACACAAATTCAAGCAATTCAGAATGAAAAGGGGGAAATCACAATGGATCCCAAATGAATTCAAGAGATCATCAATACCTACTATGAGAACCTATACTCTAATAAGATGGAAGACACAGAAGAAATGGACAAATTCCTAGACACCTAATCTAAATCTGGAAGGTACAAAAATTCTAAATAAACCAATATCAGTCAAAGAAGTTTAATATTTAATAAAAAATTTACCAACAACAACAACAACAAAAAACCCCAGGCCCTGATGGATTCACTGGTGAATGCTACAAGAAATTGAGAGATGAATTAATGCCAATAATGCTGAAAGTCTTTACAGAAATTGAAAGGGAAGCAGTACTTCCAAAGTCATTCCTGGAAGCAAGTATTACCCTGATTCCACAAACAAGAGGAGAACTCAAATAAGAAAGAAAACTATAGACTAAGCTCTCTAATCAACATTGATGCAAAAATCCTTAATGAGATATTGGCACACAGAGTTCAGCAAATCAACAGGATCATACAACAAGATCAAGTAGGATATATCCTAGGGATACAGGAATGATTTCCAATACAGAAATCGATAAATGCACCACATTAACTGAATCAAAGACAAAAATCACATGATCATCCCAATAGATGCAGAAATAGCATTTAACAAAGTTCAACACCCATTCATGAAAAAATCCCTACTGAAAATTGGAATAGATGGTCTTTACCTCAGTCTTATAAAAGCCATCTATGTCAAAACAGCAGCTAATATCATAATAAATGGTCAAAAACAGAAAGCCTTCACTCTAAAATCAGGAACAAGACAAGGATGTCCATTATCACCACTTCTATTCAATATAGTGCTAGAAACATTAGTCAGACCAATTAGACAAGAGAAAAAAATAAAAAGAATAAACATAGGAAAGGAAAAATTGTTAAATTATCATTATTTGCAAATGACATGATACTCTACATAAATAACTCCAAAAAATCCACCGGTACAATAGATATTGTGATAATGAAAAGGAAAGAAAATACTTGAAAGATTATAAAAGGGATAGGGGAAATGAGAGAAAGAAGAAGGGAAGAGACTATATGTATATAGATATACATAAATATATACATACATATATATATATGTATATATACCAGATAAATAGCTCTGCTACTAATCTCTGTAAGTTCATCCAAAATAACAGTTTGTGCTTTTATTGTGTGACTGGCCAATTTGTGCCTAAATCTTGTAAGATAACAATATGCAATACATTAATTAGTGTTATTTTCTACTATTTTTTTGAAATTCTGTATCATTTCAATTCTTTTTTCTGTTTTTCTTTAAAAAAATAATCCACCAAAACACTTGTTGTATTGGTTGGATCCTGTGTCCCCCCAAGGACTCATGTAATTTGGATGGGGCTGAGTCTGGCATTTCTATTTGGTTTGTTGTGTAGCATTGGGATTGGTGATGTGAGTACTGGACCCACCCAGGTGTGGAGCTGACATACAGAGTAAGGGCAGGAGGAAAACATCTTCCCTGTCTTACTCTCTCTCTCTCGCTGGTTTGCCTTACTGTTTGGTGGCTGCCATGAATGGTGGCCCCACGAGGTCACACTGCCTTGGAGCCAACTGAGTATGGACCAGAAATTCCCGAGAACTGTAAGAAACAAACCTTTCCATCCCTAATTTTGGGCGTCAGGTATTCTGTCTCAGCAAAGAGTGGAAAGTAACTAAGACACTTGTAGATTTAATATCCAAATTCAGTAGTGTAGCGGGATACAAATTAACACTCAAAAATCAATAGCATTTCTGTGCACAAACAAGAAACTTGCAGAGAGAGAAATTACGGAAAGCACATGCTTCATGATAACATCTAAAAAAATGGAATACTTAGGAATCAATCTAACAAAGGATGTAAAAGAAATATACAGTGAAAATTACAGTACCCTAAAAAAGGAGATCAAAAAAGATAACAGAAAATGAAAAGGACATCCCTTGCTCTTAGACAGGAAGAACCAACATACAGAAAATGGTCATACTCCAAAAATTGTTATACAGATTTAATGCAATCCCGATCAAAATAGCAAGAACATAACTCACAGATCCAAAGAAAACATTCCTGAAATTCATTTGGAACCAGAAAAGACCTGGAAGAGCAAAAGCTGAGAACAAAGGCAAGTCAGGGCACATGACAACTCCAGATCTGAGATTATTCTACAAAACCACTATGATAAAAACAGCATCTTATTGGATTAAAAAAAAAAAACAGGCCTGAGGATCCCTGTAACAGATTAGGAGACGCAGACACATCGCCAAATTCACTCAGCAACCTATCTTTGACAAAGAAGCCAAACATTCTCACTGGAAGAAAGATAGTCTCTTCAATAAATGTTACTGGCTCTCCACATATCGAAGTCTAAAACTAGAACCATGTCTATCACCATGCACTAAACTAAAGTCAAAATGGATCAATATTAAAACAGAAACACCAAATCTACTGGAAGAGAAAATAGGCAGAAATCTTGAAGACATAGACATAGGCAGAGATTTCATGTACAAAAACCAGACTGCTAGGGAAACAATACAAACAATCAACAAATGGGATCTCATCTTACTAAAAAGCTTTTGCCCAAGAAAAGAAATCACCAACAGAGTGAAAAGACAATGCACAGAGAGGGAAAATATTATAGCCAGTTGTCCCACAGGCAAAGGAATTACATCCTGAACACCCAAAGAACTGAAAAAATCAGACCCCTAAAATTCAAAGACCCAATCCATAAATGGGTGTCAGAGTTGAAATATACATTTCTTGGATGAAAAAATACAAATGGCAAATAAATACATGAACAAATGTTCAATATCATTGATCATTCAAGAGATACAAATTAAGACAGCTCTGAGATTTCATCACACAGTAGAAAGAATGCCTACCATCAAAAACCCCAACTGATAACAGATCTTCGAGGGGTTGTGGAGAAAAAGAAACCCTTTTCCACTGTTGGTGAAATGTAGACTGGTGCAACCACTGTTTAAATCACTATGGAGATCCCTTAAAAAACTAGGACTAGATGTTCAATTTGACCCAGCTATTCTCTTTCTGGATATCTTCCCAGAAGAATTGAAAACATCACAGCAAAGTGATATATGTGCACCCATGTTCATACCATAATTTTTAATAGCTAAATCTTGGAAACAGCCCAGGTACCCATCAACTGAGGAATGGATAAAAAAGATGTGGGTTTTTTTTATAATGGAGTACTACTCAGCCATAAAGAAGGATAAACTTGAGACTTCTATATGTAAATGGATTCAACTTGAGACCATAGTCAAAAGTGAAAGCAATTAGACCAGTGTGTTTATACATCATATTGTCTTCCTAGTGTGAAAAACTGAACAAGTAAATAGAAAGAAAATGTACTATACATATTGTGAATTGGAAACAAACTGTTCAAAAGAAAAGAAGAACTGTGGTGGGGAAAGGGGAAAGGAATAAAGGGAAAAGAAAAAAATGTGTATACACAATATAGTTCAAATAGTTATAGAGCTAACTTCTCTTAGTTCCTTGAAAAGAATATTTTATTCTAATATTGTTTGTACAAGGTATCATCCCTATATCCTGTATTCTGAACAACTACAATGACAATACACAATGTATCAAGTATTCCAAACAGTCCATCTAACCAATTTTGAAACTCGGGTCACTGTTATGTTTACCTTTTTTCTTTCTTTCAAATAAAATTGAAAAAATAGTTAAATTTTGTTGCCTTGGTGATGTAGCTCAGTAATAGAGAACTACCCAAACATCCATAAGGTGCTGGGTTCACTCTCCAGAATCTAAAATTTTTATTTATTTTTATCTTTTTTATCTAAGAGAAAAAAGACAGAGAAAAGAAAAACAAAATGCAAAAGAGGCAAAAAACAGCAATAAAACCAATACAATAACATTATAGGTTTACAAAGCAAGATGATAGGAATTTGACAATGGTTGTAATATTGCATATCGTTACCTTCAAAAGGGTTGTTTAGATTAACACATATAGACATGTAAAATTGATCTAATCATATGAGTATTAACTGTTCTTTTCCAATAACTAATACATTTAATAGTATAGTCATTTTAGTTATCTTATGTATACATGTATAAAAATTTAGCTCTTTTTCCTTTTCCCTTCCTTTTTTCTTCCTTTATCCTATCCCAATTATTTTTCCTCTTCAAACATTTTCTTACACTTAAACAGTATTTATTACAGATTTTGGATCATATATACTTTTTCAGTTTCTTACACTAGGGAAACAATATGATATTTACACATGTGACTTTGATTTATCTCACTTATGAGTATGGTCTCAAGTTGTGTACATTTACTTATAAAAGTCTTGATGCAATCTTTCTTGAGAGATGAGTAGTACTTTATTGTATAAAAATACCACATCTTTTTTATCCATTCCTTTATTGATGGGTACTTGTGTTGTTTCCAAGATTTGGCTATTACAAATTGTGTTGCTATAAACATGGGTGCATAAGCCGGGCGTGGTGGCGCACGCCTTTAATCCCAGCACTCGGGAGGCTGAGGTAGGTGGAGCGTTGTGAGTTCGAGGCCGGCTTGGGCTACAACGCTAGCGCAAGGCCGGCCTGAGCTACACAGTGCGACCCTGCCTCAAAAAACCAGGGCCGGGAGTTTGGCTCAGCGGCTTACGCACCTGTCAGGCAGGCGCGAGGTTATGAGCTCAATCCCTGGTGCCACAAAAAAAAAAAAAAAAAAAAAACATGGGTGCATATATATCACTGTGCTATTACACATTCAAATCTTCTGCGAAAATGCCTAGAAGTGGGACAGCTGGGTCAAATGGGTTCTCTAATCCGAGCGTGTTGACGAATCTCCACACTGATTTCCACAGTGGTTACACCAGCCTACACTCCCATCAACAGAGGAGAAGAGTTCCTTTTTACCCACAATCCCTCCAACATTTGTTATTGTCTCAATTTGGATCTTGGCCATTCTTTCCAGGGTGAGATGGAATCTCAGTGTTGTTTTAATTTGCATTTCCTGAATGACCATTGATGTTGAACATTTTTTCATATATTTATTTGCCATTTGTATTTTTCCCTCTGAGAAGTGTGTATTCATCTCAGATACCCATTTTTGGATTGGGTCGTTGAATTTTAGGGGCCCAATTTTTTTTTTTAATTCTTTAGATACAAGTCTTTTGTGAGGGACAGTTGGCTAAGATATTTTCCCAATTCAACGGTCTGCTTTTCACTCTGTTGGAAATTTCCTTTGACATGCAAAATGTTTTAACATTACTAGATCTTAGTTCTTGATTCTGGGAAACATTTCCTGTGCAGTTTGATTTTTGTTCATGAACTCTCTGCCTACTCCTATGTCTTCAAGATTTTTACCTACTTTGTCTTCCAGCAGATTTAGTGTCTCTGTTTTAATATTCAGATCTTTGATCCATTTTGAATTTAGTTTAGTGCATGGTGATACACATGGGTCTACTTCTAGTTTATGGCATATGCAAAGCCAGTTTTTCCAGCACTACTTATTAAAGAGGCTAGCATTCTTCCAGTGAACATGTTTGGCCCCTTTGTCAAAGATGAGGTGGCTGAGTGTGTTTGTAGTTGTGGCTATATCTTCTGATGTATTTCATTGCTCTTCAGGTCTGTTTTTATTCCAGTATCATGCTGATTTTATCACAGTACATTTGTAATATAGTTTCAAGGTGAGGATCGTGATCCCTCCTGCCTTACCTTTGTTGCCAAAATTGTCTTTGCCATTCTAGGTTTCTTCTGGTTCCAGATGAATTTTAGTGATGATTTTTGTAGCTCTGTGAGGTACACAAGTGATATTTTGATTGGAATTGCATGAAATCTATACAACAATTTTGGGAGAATGGCCATTTTCACAAAGCTTTTTCTTCTTATCCATGAACAGGGAATATCTTTCCATTTTCTGAAATTCTTTTTGATTTCCTTTTTCAGAGTTGTGATTTTCACTCTATAGATCTTTTACTTCCTTTGTTAGATTGATTCCTAAGTATTTCATTTTGCTGGATGCTATTGTGAAAGGTGTGGTTTCACTTATTTGTCTCTCAGTGAGTTTATTGTTTGTGTACAAGAATGCTATTGATTTTTAAGTGTTGATTTTGTATGCAGCTACATTACTGAAATTGGTTATTACATCTAGGAGTCTTTTAAAAGAGTTTTGTGGGTCTTCTGTGTAGAGTATCATGTCATCTGCAAATAATAATTTAGCTGTTCCTTTCGCATCCTTATTCCTTTTATTTTTCTCCCGTGTCTAATTGCTCTGGCTAATGTTTCCAGAAATATATCAAATAGGAGGGGTGATAATTGACATCCTTGTCTGGTTCCTGATTTTAGAGTGAAAACTTTCATTTTTTGACCATTTAATATGATGTTGGCTGTTGTTTTATGACATATGGCTTTTATCAGGTTGAGATAGAGACAATCTATTCCAATTTTCTGTAGGGTTTTTATCATGAATGAGTGTTGGATTTTTGTCAAAAGATTTTTCTGCATCTATTGACATGATCATGTGATTCTTGTCCTTGGCTCTGTTGATATGATGTATTGCATTCATTAATTGGCATTTGTTGAACCATCCCTGCATTCCTGGATTGAAACCTACTTGATCATGTTGCATAACCTTCCTGAAGACTTGCTACATTCTATTTGCCAGTATTTTATTGAGGATTTCTGCACATATGTTTATTAGGGAGATTGGCCTGTAATTTTCTTTTTTGGTTGGGTCTTTCTCTGGTTTTGGCATTAGGGTACTACTTATGTCCAAAAATGATTTAGTGATAATTGCTTCCCTTTTAATTTCAATGAAGAGTTTGAGAAGTGTTGGCATTAACTCTTTCTTGAATGTCTTATAGAATTCAGCACTGAATCCATCAGGGCCCGGGCTTTTCTTTGTTGGTAGGGTCTTAATTACATTTTCAATTTCATTAACTGAATTTGGGTCATTTAGCACTTTTTCATCTGCTTGATTCAGCTTTGGTACTTCATACATTTCTATGAATCTGTCCATTTCTGTGTTATCGAACCTATGAGAGTAAAGGTTTTTGAAGTAGGTATTGATGGTCTTCTGTATTTTGACAGGGTTTCCAATGATTTCACCCTTTTCATTTCTTATTGCATAGATTTGAGTTTTTTCTTTCCTCTTTGTAATAAGGTTGGCTAGTTGTTTATTAATTTTTTTTATTCTTTCAAAAAACCAACTCTTCAATTAATTAATTCTTTTTATTGTTTTCTTAGTTTCAATTGCATTAATTTCTGCTCTGATCATTATAATTTCCTCCCTCCTTTTGGCTTTGGACTTCAGTCAATCTGCTTTTTCTAGAAGTTTGAAGTGTAGTATTAGGTTATTTATTTGTGTTCATTCTATTTTTCTGATGTGGGAGTTTAGTGCTGTACATTTCACCCTGAGGACTGCTTTCATTTTGTCCCACAGTTTCTGGCATTTTGTAGTTGCAATTTCATTTGATTGTAGGTATTGTTTAATTTCTTCTTTAATTTCCTCTGTGACCCATTGATTGCTTAGGAGAGTGTTACTTAATTTCTATGTGTTTATTGGATTATTTTTTTGTCATTTATTTCCAATTTTATTCTACTGTGGTCAGATAATATACATGGAATTATTTCAGTTCCTTTGCATTTACTTAAGCATGTTCTGTGGACCAGTATATGATCCATTTTAGAGAATGACCCTTGTGCAGCTGAGAAGAATGTGTATTCTGATGTTGATGGGTGGAGCACTCAGTACACTTCACTAGGTCCATTTGTTCACAAGTTTGATTCAGTTCTGTTATTTCTTTGCTGATTTTTTGTTTGGTTGATCTGTCTCTTTGTGACAATGGGGTGTTAAGATCTCCCATTATATATTCTAGTTTTTTGGTTTTTCATATCTATTAGGATTTGTCTTAAATGGTTGGGGGCTCCCATATTTGGTGCATATATATTTATGATTGTAATCTCTTCCTCTTGAAGTTTTCCCCTAACAAGTATGTAGTGACCTTCTTTATCTCTTTTGATCATTCTTGGTTTGAAGTTCTCATTGTCTGTAAACAGAGTAGCTATCCCTGTTTTTTTCTGGATTCCTGTTATATGGAATATTGTTTTCTATCCTTTGATTTTTAGTTTGTAAATTTCCCTTTGAGTTCAATGTGTTTCTTGTAAACAGCATATTGTTGGATTTTGTTTCTTAACCCACACTGCCAATGTTTCTTTTTATTGGTGAGTTGTCACTGTGTACATTGATTGATATAACTGATATGTACTGGCTTATCACTGTCATATTATGTTTCTGTTGTAGGTTTTCTACTTTTTGTGATTAACTGTTTGCCCTAGTTAGTGGTTTCCTTTTCCTGTTTTTCTTAGTATTTTAGTTTTCTCTGTATCTTTCTAGAGTGTCTTTCAGTACTCTTTGTAGTGTTGGTTTGGTGGCCATGAATTTCTTCAGTTGTTCTTTGTCATGGAAGTATCTTATTTCTCCATCAATTTTTGAAGATAGTTTTGTTGGGTACATCAATCTGGGTTGAAAATTGTTTTCTCTCAAGATTTAAAATACTTCACCCCAAGCTCTTCTTGAATTCATTGTTGGTGTAGAGAAGTCTGCAATGATTCTGATGGGCTTTCCTTCGTAGGTGATCTGTTTCTTTTCTCTGACATCTTTTAGTATTCTGTTGTTATGCTGAATTTCTGATACCCTAATTATTATATGTCTGGTTGAAGATTTATTTTGGATATGGTTAATTGGGGTTCTATGTGCCTCACTTACGTGTATATCAGATTCTCTTCCCATGTTGGGAAAATTTTCTGGTATTATTTCTGCAAATAGTCTTTGCAGATTATTTGTATCTACCCCTGCTTTTTCCTTGGCACATATCAATCTTATATTGCTTTTCATCATCTTACAGTTGTTGAATTGTTGTTTTCTGGTTCCTCGTTATTTTTAGTAGATGTTTTCTTTAATGATTGTATGCTTCCATGCTGTTTTCAAGGCCTGAGAGTGTATCTTCAGCTTCATTCAAGTGGTTTTGCCAACTTTCAAAGAAATTTTTAATTTCCTGAATATCCTTTTGAATCTTTTTCATGCATTCTTATTTTTTATATTATTCGTTCAAAGTTTCCATCCTTTTCTTATGTTCTTTTTTTATCTTGATCTTCTTTGGATATGCACAGCATTTCTTTCATAATGTTTATCATTTCATCTTTTACCTGAGAGATTATTTCCAATCTGATTTCCTCCATAGTTTCATGGAGTTGTTTCTTTACTTCAGTTGCTATCATTTCAGGAAGTTAAGTTGTGATTTACAGTGTCTTTCATTTCAGTGTCTCTTGAGTTTGTTCTAAATGGGCTGGAGGACTGAGACTGCATCTTGCTCTTTCATTTTGTCATTTTCCTCTGGGACCTGTGTGGTTGGCCAAGCAGGCTCCCAATGGATTGACCTGGAATGCTGCACCAGGTAGAGCTTAAATCCTCAAATATCCCCATGGCTAGCTAGGACCCACCCCCAGTCTATGGCACCAGAGCCTTGTGCACTGTAATCTGTGAGGCTGGCCATGTGTTAACCTGATGCACTTTGTTCAGTTAGTCTGGAATGCTGGGCTTGCTAGAGCCAGTATCCTCCCTGCAGCTAGCAGGTGCACACCTCTGGAGCATGTGACCAGGGCCTAGAATCTGTCTGAGTGGAGTTCAAAACCTCCATATCCCAGGTGGTTTGCAAAGACGCACCTCCAGAGTGTGGTGCTGGGGCCTTATGCCTGGCTAGGTGGAGTTCTGCACCTCCACGACCCAGGCATCTAGCAGTGACACATTCCCAGAGTGTGGCACCACTGGGACCTTGCATCTGGCTGTGAGTAGTTCAGAGCCTCTTCAACGTGGGGCTACTCAGAGCACACCCCCAGCGTATGGTGCTGGGATCTTGCTTCAGGATGGGCAGAGTTTGGAACCTTCAGGACAAGCTGTGTTGCCACACCCCTGAACTGTGGTGCTGGGATCGTGTGCTCTGATGGGCAGAGCTCAAATTCTCCAAGACCACATCAGCTAGGTTGGTTGCTTCCTGATGAACAGCTCTGGGGTTCTGGGATGGACAGGGCTCTGTACCTCTGTGAACTGTGAGGCTGGCTAGGTGTTCCCCTGTTGGACTGCGTTGCAATGCTGGACTGGGCAGTGCTCAAATCCTCTGTGCAGCTAGCGATGACGCATTTCTGGAGTGTGGTGCCAGGGCCTTATGCCTGGCTGGGTGGAGTTCAGAACCTCCAGGACCCAGGTGGCTAGGCAGAGTGTGCCCCCAGAGTGTGGCACCACCAGGACCTCGCATCTGGCTGCAAGGAGTTCAGATCCCTTCTAAAATTTTTAAATGCGTAAAAGTTAGATGTTCTTAACTATTACTCAAAGATGCAAACTTGTACCTATGGAGTATTTCTTGGCTGTCTTCAGCCCACCTTCATTTTGCTTCTTCTTCTTGGCTCTTTGTCTCAAAAGAGTGAGACTTGTATGCTTTTAAATAGAGTATAACCAGCCCTTCTGAATCACTCATTGTGAAGTCATGCACTTGGATATTTTTAAAAGCAGACTTCTTGGGGAAAGATATTATGAACCTTTTTAGTGTGTAGATATTAAACCAAGTCTATGAAGGCCTCTATCCTTTGAGTCTAATAGTAGTCATGCAAAATAGATTTTTATCAACAAATACCTGATAGTTGAGTTTTCTAAGTTGCTTTTGGAAACTGGATATGAGTTTATGTAAGTAACCTGGACAAAGCAGGTAGAAAAAGAAATGAAGCCAGTAATCTTTTATTGATCACTTCTTTGAGTCAGGCCCCATAATCAAATATTATTATTCTTTTTATTTCAATCTCAACCCTAGGAAGTAATTATTGTAAGCCTCAATTTACAGATAAGTTAATTAAGATTTAAGTAATAGTAGATAATTTGTCTATTTTTCAGACTCATATTCTGAAGATCCTTCATTTTGCTCTTTATTTGTATTTTTGGCTTCTCATATAAGAGAAACCATGCAATACTTAAATTTGTGTGTTTGAATTATTGCGCTTAAAATAAAAGATTATAGGAAGTTGGGAGATATTTTAAAAATGAAAAGAAGAACAAGAGATAGAATGAGAAGAAAAGATAGAAAATGGGATTTTTAAAAAAGAGAATTGAAGAAAAATGCAAATAGAGGTTTTGCAAATGAGATGAGGATGAAGAGTTGGAGGGAACAGAAGGGAAGGGGAAGGGGAAGGGAATAAAAAAAAGAATTACAATGTATTATATACATGTGCTAACTCCCAATGATAAATGTAATTGTTACGTACTGCAAACATATACTAATATTTTTTTTTCAATCTGAAGATGCTAACGAACGATATGGGGAAGATTTAGTTTTGTAGAATGAGAACTAAATGTTCTGGGCTTTTTCTGCATGATGTATCACATGTTCTCACCCAAAATGTATAAGGCATGGAACTTTTAACCTCAGTTTAAAGATTAGATTGAGCAAAGTTAAGTCAGTTATCCAAGGTACATGGTCACTAAAATAGCCTAAGGTGAATTTGAATCCATATAAACTCCAAAACTTAATGACCATCCCCTTGCACCATGCTGTTTTTTCACTTGCCTCTACCTGAACTCACTAAATTGTCTTTGTACCTTGATGGTTGCAATTAGCACGATATTCTGCTTAGTACCTTTCTATACACTGGTCACTTAGAACAACACAGAGTCATTTAAGTTCCATGGGGGCAAGACCTATATGCGCTTTTATGATTTCTAGTGTCTCAATGTGTAATACAAGATCTGACACGTATCTAGTACTCTAAAACACTGTTGAATAAATAAACAAAGTATCTTAGTTCCTCTTTTCGTTTCTAAGACAAAATACCTAATATGCAAAGTTAAAGGAGGAAAGGTTTTTTTATCTCACAGATTGTAGAGGTTTCTGTCCATAATCAGCTTGTTCCAAGGCAGGGTAGCATCACAGAGAAGAACAGTTTATGGCGGGAGGAAGGTAGCAAAAGCACCAAGTAATGATCACAGTTCTTTCTATCCCTTACTTTTATCCAGGCTACTTGGAGCAAGTAACATTCACACCCTTAATCCAAGTACCCTTGAGCCTATCATTGAAACATAAATCAGTTCTAGAATCGCACACTCTAGATCCAGCCACCTCTGAAAAAGCCCCACCTATGACTGCATGAAACTTTGGGGGGGACATCTAGACACAAGCCATGACAGTCTCTTTTCTTACCCTTAAACCAGCTCCATGCAGCTTTCTCATTCTACCATTTCAAGTACATATAGAAAAAAAAAGTACATTCAGAGTCACAGTTTCATGCAGAATATGTCAATTGAGTCCTCACTTTGCCAAGCATTGTACTCTTCTCTATTGCAAAGCCCCCCAAATTAGTAAAAGATACCCACTCTCAAAAATCTTGTTTTTAAACAGGGACACAAGATATACCTGTGCAGCAAAATTCCTGTCTGAAAATCACCTATAGAATGTGCCATGGCTATTCCCACACCCAAACAACCTGCTGTCTTGTCTGTTCTTCCTTTTTAGTAGACACTAAGCTCCTGGAAATAAATTATTTTTGAATGAAAAATCTGAGATATTTGCCCCTTGTATGTATACCTTTATTCTTTTATTATATTCCTCAAAATATAAAGTAGCATTTTACATACTTTATACCTTATATAAATATTATGAGGTGCATGTTTTGCTTCATTTTGCAATGCTGGGAATAGCACTCAGGGCCTCATCCATGTAGGCAAGTACTTTACCACTAAGCTACCACTCCAGTCTAATACACATCATTCTACTGCCTATTATTTTCATTGTCTTAAAGTTCATCTATGTTTACACTTATGTTTCCTTAATTTTAACTATTATATACTATTCCATTGTGTGCCCATAATCATAATTTTTCTTCACTTGTTAAATTTTTAAGTTGTTTTTCCATTTTGTTGGTAACATACGTAATCATTTTGGAAAACATTTAACAGTATTTAGAAAAGTTGGAATCCACATGTTCTTAAATCAAGTAAGCTTATTCCTCATATAAACAGTACATCTGCACTGTCTAATATAGTAGTAATTAACCAAATGTAGTCATTTACAGTTTAATTAGTTAAAATTCAATTTCAGTTCCTCAGTTGAACTCTGCACATTTTCCAGTGTCTAGTAGCCACAGGAGCTAGTGGTTACCAAATTGAATGTCATATATAGAGAGCATTTCCATCATTACAGATACTTCTATGTCACCCTAAAAATGACTTTATTTGTATGCTCTGTATATATATATATATATATATACAGAGAGAGAGAGAGAGAGAGAGAGAGAGAGAGAGAGAGAGAGAGAGAACTGAGATTGAACACAGCAGGGCCTTTCAATCAAACTACACTCCTAGCTCTTTGTTTTTTTCTCTTGATACAAGTTCTCAGTAAGTTGCTAAGTTCCACACTCGGCTCACACTTCTTATCCTTTTGTTTCAGGCTGCCCAAATGCTGGATGTACAGGCATCCACCACCACAGTTAGGTATTCCCAGTATACTGTAAACATACAGAGCACTTACTGTCTATGGAATGGATGGATGGATGAATGGATACATGTATGTATGCATGCATGAATGAATGAGTGAGAAGTTATTGCATTGCAAGGCTATATATGGTGTAATATGAGTTACAGGAATAATAACTGTAGTCGTTTAGAGGAAATGACTTGAACAGAGTGTCAGGATAGTGGATATGACTTTGAAAGAGAACTAAATAAGGTGCAGATCCAGGGCATTCAACTGCAACTCAGTAAGAGAAAGTTGCCATCATTATGGTCGAGTAAATAAGATAGTTCAAAAACATAGAAGCTGTAGCAAGAATCAGATCCAAGGCAAGACTGTGAGTGGGGAA
Source organism: Dasyprocta punctata (assembly GCA_004363535.1). NCBI lineage: Eukaryota > Metazoa > Chordata > Mammalia > Rodentia > Dasyproctidae > Dasyprocta > Dasyprocta punctata. The sequence goes on from RJWM01001145.1 coordinate 110,799, forward strand.
AATAAGTCATGAGATTAGAAGACAAAAGTATTAAAAGGAAGTCAAGAGACAGAGTGCAAGCCAGGTCAGACAGAGCAGTTCAGATCAGAGGCTGTGAACAATGTGAAGATATCTGAAGTCTGTCTTCTAGGCTTCAAAGTTTGTGTAAACTTTCATTCTTAAGTTCATTTCCTTACTGCCATCGCCTAATAAGAAGGCAGACTGCTTACTTATATTAGGAGTTATGGCTAAGGGAGAGTTACTGTGGTACCATATTTCCCTGAAAATAAGACCAGGCTTTATATTAATTTTTGCTCTAAAAGATACAGTAGGGCTTATTTTCAGGTGATGTTTTACTTTTTCATGTACAAAATCTACATTTATTCAAATACATAAGTCATTTTCTGGAATGCCATCAAAACTCTCCAAACCCCGAGTTACAGCCTAAATTTCTTGTGACTCTATTTCCTATAGAATTATTGACCTCAATCTCTCATGTCCAGCAATAAAGCTCTCCTTAAATGAGCACTTCTTGTCCATGTATTCTGCTCAAAGTGCATTGGCAACACAGCTGTTCGTGATTTTATCCTATGAGTTCTTCATCTAAGTCATGAACTCTTACAGGCCAGGCTTCACAAAGTTTTCATTAAATCCAGTGCTAATTGAAGACTTATGAGATAGTGGTGGCAACAAAAATGATGACAGTTAAGAATGATGGTCCAATGCTGGGTGTGGTGGCACACACCTACAATCCCAGCACTCGGGAGGCTGATGCAGAAAGATTGTAGAAAGTTCAAAGTGAGCTCAAGGCCAGTTTAAACTGCATAGTGAGACCCTGTCTCAAAAAGACAAAAAAAAAAAAAAGAAAAGAAAAAAGAAAAAATGATGGTCCACAAAAAGTGGCAAAAAATTGAAGGCACTAAGTCTCAGAAATCATTTCTTTATTTCACACAAATGCATTAAGTATGTCTGTTACAATACACATATACTGAATTATGAAGATTCATATTAGATGCAACCACGTCCAGCTGTTATCAAGTGCACACATTATTTATGCTTTGTGTCTGTACTCCAATTGGTCATTCTGCAATAAATCTTGAGTTTATCTGTTTACATAGGCATTTACTCTCATGCAAAGGCACACGCTTGGGTATTTACAATTACCTAATTGTAACTTATCACTTAAGCATTAATGTCAATAATATTATTATTTACATTTAATTAAATTTTAATATTGTTATTTTATAATTCAAAACATCCATCATGCGATGCAACAGATGTACTAAATGCATCTGCCTGGCTGAAGTTCTTAACTGGGGCTTATTTTGGGGGTAGTACTTATATTATGAGCATCCTGAAAAATCATGCTACAGTTTGTTTTCCTCTTACATCTTATTTTTGGGGAAATGCCACAGGTGGAAGAATAACATTTGGCTCCCACTACATATAACTATGAAAATTTGGAATAAAGAAGGTGGAACTTGAACTGAGCTGCTAAAATCTGAATTTCCAAAAGTAATTACTCTAGGGTAAAGACAGGGAGCAAGTCTGGTAAAAGATCAAACAAGAAATGAGAACAAAAAGAGCAGAGGTCAGCCAAATATAGGATATAATGTGAAGGACTTTGTAAGAGGTCTTAGTATTGATTTTCAGTTACAGTAAGTGTGGAATTTTTTTGAGGGATTAAAAAGAGCAGATTGTGGCATGGAATTCAGAAGCTATTGGTCTGTTTTAGTCAAAAAGCACAGAGAATTCTAGCCCCAGGCTTCCACCCAGTTTTCTGAGCTGTCCAAGTTGCCTTCTCCTGGTTTTCCTCAAAGAGTTTCCATGTCTTTGCCCAACTCCATTACCTCTATGAGTCAAAAATATTGATTCCAAAATCTTTTTTTCCAACTTTTTTTTGGGTCAAGTTTGTGATCACAGAGGTAAATGATTATGAACAGAAAATTATGGACACCCATTTTAAATACGTGAGTCAAGCAGTATGAATGACAACTAGAAATACAAATCCTATCTCTTCTACTCATCCACCCTTTCCTGTTTACCTGTTATAGATAAACTAAACTAATTTCAACTTTCAACCGTTATCTTTAAGTTTAACAGTCAGGTCAGTGCCTACTGTTGAAACAAATTAAGGTATAACTAATTCTAGGACCAGACCAAACAGACCTCTGTTCATGTGCTCGTTGAAAATAGTACAATTTCATTGTTAAATATTGCTTTTGAGGTCACAGTGTATGGAAGAAGGACTAAAGACAGGATGCCCAAAAAGAGCAAAAAAGATATTTTATCAGACCATAGGAAAGTAACCCTACGAATGGAAACTTTCCTACAGTGGGTTTGTCATCCCAGAAATCTCTCTCAGTGCCTTTCTATCCCTTTCAAAAATACTGAGGATTAGATTCCTGAACAAGATCAGTCTGACAAAAAAACTTAATGTATGTATTGCTAATTTTTTACAAAGTTTACAACATTTTATTCCAAAGGCCATTTCTTGCTCTGACTCTCCTCGTCCTTTCCACCTCGTGTAAATTCACTCTTCAGCCTCAAATTCCTGTGCCCAGGTATGCGTCAGTCTACTGAAATGTGGGCAGGTGTCTTGGCATGCATGGGCAATCAAACATTTGAAGGAAATTGATGAATAACCATGTGTCCAAGGATCCACGGGGCTTAGGGAATTAAAAGGCATATTCTTATGGTTAAACACTGGGAATGCCATCTCATTCCTGTCCACTGATTTTTCTATTATCAGCTGGAAAGCCATCAACAGATCCCTTGTCCATCTGCCAGAATGCAAATTAGCCCTCTTTCAAGTCTCACTTTTGTCCTTGGGATTAGGAATGCTGCAATTTTTGCAAAAGGAATCTAGCTGACACAGCTAACTGGACGTGTAGGATCATAAGTGAAGTATGGCACCATCAACCTGCATTATCCTGGAATTGATTATTGAGCCTCATAATGTACATCTTTAGGTTCTAATACTACCACTTATAATCCCATAGTTAAACCTATCATACTTCAGATATACTGTTATAGACAATAATTCTAGATCTATTAGTAAACTATTTCCTAGGGACAGTGATTTGAGAAAACAATTGATAATCACAAATATTCACACATATGGAGTGCTTTTTATATGACTAGTACTAATATTTGTACTATTTTATTTAATATTCACAGCAAAGCAAAGAGGGTAGGTACGGTTATTTATATCCCCATGCCTCAGGTGAGGAAACTGAAGCTCAGTGGGATGATTAATTTACCCAAGACTACATAGCTACAAAATACTGACTGAGCTTTTACTTGCACATCTGTTTTGATTCAGACCATATGGTTTTGCCTCTTCTTGGAAGGTGTCTGTCTGCTGCTTGTTTCACTTGCAAGAGCTCATATGATTTTAATTTGTCAGAAACCAAAAATACAGTAGAATAAACAGATGTTTCTTTTTGTAAGTGATGGATTATACTATCTTATTTCATGTTAGCAATGGTTTTAACGGCCACTGTTGAAATTTGACCATTTATTGTAAGTATTTATTGGATATCTATTATACACCAGCACAGAGACTGTATTTGAAGAAGTGTAAGAAGCAGGTTTTACCACTGAAAGGGTGTATCGCCAGAGAAATATGGCTGAATGAAAAGAATCTCTCCCAGATCATATATGTATATTTGCATATAAAAAATACACTAACTCATGCGACAAATGTTGTGGGAGACAGACACCAAGGTATTAATAGAAAGGACACTGGCTTGGAAACAAAAAAACATTGCTTTAGAAACAACAATATAATTTTAATTTTGATTTAAAAAAAAGTAGGTCTACCTAGGTCATTCGTAGTTTCTTTTTTTTTTTAATTAGTACATCTTCATGATACATGATGAGTACATTCATGACGGGGAGTTGGTACATGTGCGTTTAACATCTTAATACTGTTTTCTTTCCCTTCTCCTCCTTTGGACCCCCTCTCCTTCAATTTTTAGATCTCCTTCCCATTTGCAAAAATGCCAATCTCCCTGTTTCTTATTATTTATCTTTTATTTTCTTTTTTATATTATTTGTATATTTTGCTTTCTGTGTTGGATTTATTTCACTTAGAATTTTGGTCTCAAATTGCATCCATTTTCCCACATATGACTTAAATTTATCCTTCTTTGTGGCTGAGGAAAAGCAGTCCATGGCACAGCAGAGCAGCCAGAAGGGACACATCAGAATGACAGTAAGCAACCAGTGACAAGTGACCTGAGACCCTCTTTCTATCCCTTATATTTTATCTAGCCTACTCACCCTTAAGAGGAATAGCACTCACAACCAGGGTGGGGCACTCTTAATCCTGCTCAGAACTGTGCCAAACCAATCAGTGGACTAATTTAGTAACCACGCATCATTGATCCCAGCATCACATACTCAAGATCCAGCCACTCCCAAAAAGCCCCAACTATGACCACATGAGGCCTTGGGGGACATCTAGACACAAACCATAGCAGTATGCTTATTCCCTTTGTGGAGGCACAGAAACTAGGACTCAGAAGTAACTTGCCCAGAACTAGAAGAACATATCAGAAGCAAGTTATGGGGCCAAGTCTTTCAATTTACTATTCTGCACTTGCCTTAAAGAATCTCTGAGATTTTCTTTTGCTGTTGGTGAAACAGAAACCAAGAAAGGCAAAAAGCTACTTGCCCAAGATTGTTCCATAAGTTAATAATAAAGCAGGGACTAGAAAACAGCTCCAGGAATGCCATGTAACTCTTGTTACTTCATTTCAGCTCCAGGAATGCCATGTAACTCTTGTCACTTCAAATAGACAAATAATGTAATGATTCATTGGTTTTTAAGATAATAAAAAGATTAGGGAGAATCTGAAAATAGATTCCATTCATATTAATTTTTTCCAATTCATGCTTCACAAGCATCATTGAAACACTGTCTAGATAGAAATGAACCAGTGCTAGGGTGTTCCTTGATGTTTGTGTGCCCCCATACTCACTACCTGACATTCAGAAGAAGACATCCAAATATACGCAGTCCATAGATGATATCAGTTATAGCATGTTCACAGATATTTACTGCCATGGCAGATAGTTTTATCTGTCCATTTGGTGAGGCTATGATGCCAGATGTTTGGTCAAACACAAGTCTAACTCATTTTTTAAAAATTTTTAAATTTGATTAGCATTTGGGTTGGTAGACTTTGAGAAGGCAGATTACCCTCCATAATGTGGGTGGTCCTCATTCAGTAAATTAAAACCCTAAAGAGGAAAAAAGACTAAAGTCTCCTAAGAAGAAATGTTGCTGCCGGTCTGCCTTTGAACTTCAAAGTTTGGTATCAATTTTTTTTTTTTGCATCAATTCTTAACTCCATACTGCCAACCTGCCTTGCAGATTTCAAACTTGCTAGCACATTCATCGTATTAGCCAATTCCTTAAAATACATACATACATACACACAGATCCCCCCTCCCGCCTCTGTTTATCTGGAGAGCCCTGACTAACACTATGAACTACCACCTAAAAATGTTCCAGGCACAGTACTAGGCTCTGGGAATATTAGATGGATCTCTCTATAAACAGATTTGTACTATGTATCAAAATGTGACATGCACACTAACAAAAGGTGAGACAAAGTAGGAAAATAAAGCCACAAGAAAACACCTACATTTCATGTTGTCCTAACAGTGATACTAATGACACTCAGACTTTCATCCGTAAGTGGACAGCTTACTTAATTCAGGAGAACCCTAGAAAAAACTAGAGGCAGAAGCGGATTGCCTTCCTCCTTTTAGACTATTCTGATAGGTTAATCTACAGATCAAATTTATGAATTCAGCAAACATTTATCAAATCTTGGTTTTGCACACAGTGTGTAATGACAAAGTGGTAATGGTCCAAGAAACCTCAGGGCTGCCAGAAACTCTCCCTAAATTTGGCCTAATCTCTAGAACCTAAAATAAGGGTAGAAAAGTTGTTGTTGTGGTTGTAGAGTGGAAACCATGTATACCAGAACTCCTGATGAGTCTAGACATTTCTTTCTGACAACTTGATTTGGATCAAATTAAACAGTGCATCTATGGACTGAGACACAAACCTCAGTCTTCCAATTTATTTATTTATTTGTTTATTTATTTTGGAACCAGGAATCAAACTCAGGACCTTGAACTTGCCAGGCAGGCACTTGTGTTGCTGAATTATACTCCGGCCCTTCCAACTTATTTTTGTAGCTTTTTTGTTTTTATTGGCTGATGTTTGTAGTACATAATGGTTACATTCCTCGTGGGGAATTGGTACATATACATAATACATCTTAATGTTTTTTCATTCCCTTTCATCGCTTCCCCTTCCATCTCTTGGTCCCTTACCCTTTTGCCAAACATCTGTCTCCCTCTTTCCTATTATCTATCTTCTATCCTGCTCTTTATTTATGCTTTGAGTTTGTCATATAAGAGAAAAACATGATATTTAGACTTGTGTGTTAGATCAATTTCACTTAACATTATGGTCTCAAGGTGCATCCAACTCCTGATTTCCAGGATTGCCCACTCTTTACAGGCACTATCAGAGTCTGGTTTACAGACATCATGCCTCTGAAAGAATGACTGTGTATATTTCAGGGAAGGACCATGTCCTTAAAGTGTGGCAAATTGCATTTATTCCCAAGACTCAGGACTTCTGTGATCCCTGCACTTGAGTCATTTACAGTCTTCTGAGATCAGACTAATTAATGCCTTAGAGCACTTTAAGAGCCATTAAAAGCACCATGTGAATATTTTCTTTTTTTTTATTTTAAAGAGAATAAAACAAAACAAAACAAAACAGATCAGAACAGAACAGAACAATGCAAACAACACAGGACTTCAAAACAAGACAACAGGAAATCAACAGTGGCTACCATAATGTCTCTTGTTTTCTTTGAAATAGTTGTCCATACCTTCACATGCCATAAATTCAAACAAAACCAAATAGTGTAAAACCAATCAAAACAACAGAATGAAAGCATTATGGGCCTTAAGAACCAGACCACGTGAATATTTTCAAAACTGTCTTTTCTGAAGTTTATGGGCCAGTACTAGACCTACAGAATGTGACTGGATTGAATATGTCTCCCTGGGTTACATGTGAGCTCCCTGAAGGCAGAATCTTTGTTTCATCCTGCTTTGTAGCCATACGAGTTTGAGTTCTAATTCCTTTTCACACATATTCAAAGTAGGCGCTCTTCAGAGCCTTCTCCAAGGACCTTTTCTCTTTATGCACAGTCTTATCCAAGCACTATTCAACATTTTAGTCTAAATCTCTCTAGTAAACTTGAGCCCATATGTATCATACTGCTTAGACACATCTCTCTAGCCATTGACAGATAATTCAAATTGAACATGTCTAAAACTTAACATATTCTGTACACACATGCACATGCACATGCGAGTGTGCATGCACACACACTCACAAATTAATCCAAACTCATGATTTCCCTCTTAGCAAGCCATACTATGATTCTCCTTATTATTCCTTTGACTCCTCATTTTTTTCACCCCCAAATTCAGTCATTTATCTTAATCCATCCATTTGCTAACTCAGAAACCTAAATTCTTTTTCTGAAATTGTTTTTCTTAGGAAATTTTAAACACATATGTGATACTTAATGGCTTGTATCAACTTGATTAAGAAATACTCAACTAAATTGTATCAGCACAATTCTGACTGTGACTGATAGGATTTACTGAAGACAGAAGACCCAATTTATGGTGGCTTGTTGACTGAATGATACAAAGGGGAAAGACAGAAGGCTCACTTCTGTTTATTCAGAGGAGCTGTAGTCTTCACCTTTACCCTGAATGTCATCTCCTGTCTTCCAGCACAGAGCCTTCAGCCTTCCATTGCAGATCCTTTGGCCTCCTGATACAGACTTGCATGGGGCACAACACTGAGCTCCAGGCCTTGACTGCACCCTTTGGATCTGCAGTATACAGACAGTCCTTTTGTACTCTTTCACTCCTGACTTTGTGAGTGGCCATTTTAAGCCAATCTTGTACATTCTTATATATTATATATCTTGCATTAAATCCATTTCTCTAGTAAGCACTGACTGATACAAAACCCAAAGTAGATTGGTACAGTGAAATTCCTCCCATGTACCAACTGCTCAGCTCAGGCTAAATAGTTCATGGAAAATCTTGTTTCACGTATCCTTACTTCTAGCCTTCAATTATTTTGAAATAAATCTCACAGATCATTTCATCTATATTTCACTATGTATCTCTTAAAAATGTCAGGAAAACATCTAAAAATCCTATTACACCAGCAATAACATTGATATAGTGCCATAATGTAATCAGAAGTCCAGTATTCACTGTTTTTTCATTGTTTTATACGTGAGTTTTTGTCATTATACTTGAATGCACAAATAAAGTCTCTACATTGTAACTAGATGATAAATCTCTTAATCACTTTAATCTGCAGTGTTCTCTCAAGTATCTTTTTGCTCTCAGCAATGCCTTGTTGAAGAAACTGTGTCCTTTGCCCTTTAAGTTCCCCATAGTTTTGATTTGTTGATTGCTGTGCCCCTGTATTTGCTAAAAGGTATGACAAAGTATTGGTAATTAGATCTGCAAATTGATCCCATCGTGCCTCTCTCTCTCTCTCTCCCTCCCCCTTCATCAAGTCCTGATATATTCTTCCATCATTATTGGGGCGTATGGTATCTAAAATGTCTGTTCATTTTTCTCTAATGTTAGCAGCTGTTGATATTTATTTTTTAATTTTTTAATTTTGAAGAGAATAAAACCAACTGAAATAAAACAGAATAGAGTCAGTCAAAGCAAAACAGTGAACATGGTACATGACTTCAAAAAAAGATAAAAGGAAACCAATAATGGCTACCATAAAACCTCTTGTTATCTTCAAAATAGCTGCCCATACTATGACATACTAAAATCAAACAACATAATACAGGATAAAACCAATAAAAGCAAAACAATGGAAGCAATACAGGACCTCAAAACAAGACAATAAGAAGTCAATAATGGCTACCATAATGTATTTTCTTATCTTCGAAATAGCTGTCTATGCCATCAAACATAGTAAAATTAGACAAACTGAAACAGAAAAAAACCAAGCTATACAGAACAATGAAAACAATATGGGTTTCAAATCATGATAATAGATTAACAATGGCCACTGCCTTCTCTTTTTAGACACTTCCTCCCCTTTCATTTTTAAAATATGTATTGTGTATTTTGAATCCTACTAACTCATTTAGTTTTTTGTACTAGGGAGACAACATGATGTTCACCCATGTGACTGAATCATTTCATCCATGAGCATGATCTTATATTGTATCCATTTACCTATAAGAGCCTCAAGGTTATCTTTCTTCATAGCTGAGTAGCTTTCCATTGGATAAAAATGCCATGTCTTTCTTGTCTACTCTGCTGCTAATGGGCAAGCTACCCCCACTTCTTTCTGGTTCCCTGTCACAATACAGCACTGTTCTCTCTCCTTTCACTTTCAGTCTATGAACCCCCTTTTGAGTTCAATGTGTTTCTTGTATAAAGCACATTGGTGGGTCCTGTCTCCTGATCCACTCTGAATGTGTTTCTTTTTATTGGTGAATTGAGGCCAACTACATTAATGATTATGGACAACATGCACTGCCTTGTCTCCTGCTATTTTCCTGCCATTGGCTGCCTACCTTTCCTCTCCACTCAATTATCAACCCCTCTCAGTGATACACCTCTGCCACTGTTTCTGGAGCTATGGTCTTTCTTATCTCTCTCTAGAAAGTCCTTCAGTATTCTTTGTAGGGTTGGTTTCATGGTCATGAATTCCTTCAGTTGTTCTTTGTCATGGAAGTATCTTGTTACTCCATTAATTTTGAAAGATAGTTTTGTAGGGTACATCAACCTAGGTTGGAAGTTGTTTACTTTCAGTATTGAAATACTTCACTCCAAGCTCTTCTTGATCTGATGGTTTATGTTGAGAACTGTCATGATTCTGATGGCTTTTCCTTTATAGGTGATCTGTTTCTTTTCTCTAACAGCTTTTAATATTCTATTCTTGTGTTGAATTTCTAGAATCTTGATTATTATATATCTGAGTGTAAATTTATTTTGGTTATGGCTAGCTGGAATACTATATGCTTCACTTCTCTGAATGTCACTTCCTTTTCCCATGCTTGGGAAGTTTTCTGATATTATTTCTGTAAATAGACTTTTAATGTCACATGTGTTGACCCCTGCTTTTTCACTCACACTTTTTATTCTTGAGTTATGTTTCTTTGGGTTATCTTGCAGCCATTGATTTTTGTGTGTGTGTGGTACCGGGCATTGAACATACAACATCGCACCTGTCAGGCAGGTGCTTAGGCCACTGAGCCAAAATCCTGGCCCTATTTTTTTTGTGGCAGGTTGCATTATGTAGCTCGGGCCGGGTTGTGCTCAGGTTGTAGCCCAAGCCAGCCTGGAATTCACAACACTCCTCCTACCTCAGCCTCCCGAGTGCTGGGATTAAAGGCATGCACCACCACACCTGGCTCAGGCATTGAATTGTTACTTCCAGGTTCCTTGTTATTTTTAAGAGATCTTTCCTTTTGTGATCACAAGATGCAAACCTGTCTTCGAGGTTTGAAAGTCTATCTTCAGTCTCTTTCAAGTGGTTTTGCAAGCTTTCAATGGAGTTTTAAATTTCCTGGATATCTCTTTGAATCTGTTTCATGTATTCTAAATCTTTCTTATATTGTTCATTCAATGTTTCCCTCATTTTCCTGTTCTCCTCCATTTTTTTATCTTTGTATTCTTTAGAGATGCCTAGCAATACTTTTATTACGCTTTTCATTTCTCCTTTTACTTGAGTTAGTATTTCTGTTCTACTTTCTATTTTTAATTTTTAGTTTTATATTTTTATTTGAGAAGAAAGACATATATAAGAAAGACAAAAAGCAAAAGAGACAGACAAATGACAACAGCAAATCCACAACAGTAACATTATAGGTTTACAAAACAAGATGATAGGAACTTGACAATAGTTGCAATACTGTGCATCGTTACCTTCAACACGGCTGTTTACATTAACAGATATAGACATGTAAAATTGATCTGAGCATATGAGTATTAACATCTTTCTCAATAATTAATACACTCAGCACTATAGTCATTTTAGTTATCTTACATATACATATGTACAGATTTATGTCTTTTTCCTTTTTCCTTCCTTCTTTCCTCCTTTTTCTTATCCCAATCACTTTGCTCTTTGACCAATATTTTACCCTTACACAGTACTTATTGTAGATTTTGGATCAGATATACTTTTTCAGTTTTTACACTAGGGAGACAATATGGTATTTACACATGTAGGTTTGATTTATCTCACTTAGGAGTATGGTCTCAAGTCATGTCCATTTACTTATAAAAGTCTCAATGCAATCTTTCTTGATAACTGAGTAGTACTCCATTGTATAAACATACCACATTTTTTTATCCATTCATTGATTGATGGGCACTTGGGTTGTTTCCAAGATATGGCTATTATAAATTGGATTGCTATAAACATGGGTGCACAAATATCACTGTGGTATGATGTTTTCAATTCTTCTGGGAAAATGCCCAGCAGTGTAATAGCTGGGTCAAATGGGATCTGTAATCCTAGCTTCCTGAGGAATCTCCACACTGATTTTCACAGTGGTTGCAACAATCCACACTCCCACCAACAGTGGAGAAGAGTTCCTTTTTCCCCACAGCCCATCCAGCATTCGTTGTTGGTTGACTTTTTGATCATGACCATCCTTTGTGGACTGAGATGGAATCTCAGTGTTGTTTTAATTTGCATTTCCCGAATGACCATTGATACTGACCATTTTTGCATATATCTATTTGCCATTTGTATTTCTTTCTCTGAGAAGTGTGTATTCATCTCAGATGCCCATTTTTGGATTGGGTCCTTTAATTTTAGGGGCCTAATTTCTTTTAATTCTTTATGTGTTTTGGATAGAAGTCCTTTGTCTGATGGACAATTGGCTAAGATACTTTCCCAGTTCATGAGTTTTCTTTTCGCTTTCTTGGAGATTTCCTTTGACATGCAAAAACTTTTTAGTAAGATGAGATCCCAGTTGTTGATTCTGGGAAGTGCTTCCCGTGCAATTTGATTTTTGTTCATAAACTCTCTGCCTACTCCTATGTCATCAAGATTTTTACCTACTTTGTCTTCAAGCAAGTTTAGTGTTTCCGTTTCAATATTCAGATCTTTGATCCACTTTTACTTTATTTTAGTGCATAGTGATAGACGTGGATTTAGTTTTAGTTTATGGCATATAGAAAGCCAGTTTTTCCAGTACCATTTGTTAAAGAGGCTGTCTTTCTTCCAATGTACATGTTTGGCCCCTTTGTCAAACATGAAGTGACTAATTGTGTTTGTAGTTGTGGCTGTATCTTCTAATCTATTCCATTGATCTTCAGGTCTGTTTTGATTCCAGCACCATGCTGATTTTATCACAGTAGCTTTGTAGTATAGTTTCAAGTCGGGGATTGTGATGTCTCCTGCCTTACCTTTTTTGCCAGAATTGCCTTTGCTATTCTAGGTCTCTTCTGGTTCCAGATGAATTTCAGGAATGGTTTCTCTAGCTCTGTGAGGTATGCAAGTGGAATTTTGATTGGGGTTGCATTAAATCTGTATAACAATTTTGGGAGAATGGCCATTTTCATAATGTTTATTCTTCCTATCCATGAACAGGGAATATCTTTCCATTTTCGATTTCCTTCTTCAGTGTAATGCAATTTTCACTGTATAGATCTTTTACTTCCTTTGTTAGATTGATTCCTAAGTATTTCCTTTTTTTTGGATGTTGTGGTGAAGGGTGTGGTTTCCCTTTTTTCTATGTCAGTGACTATTGTCTGTGTACAGGAATGCTATTGATTTTTGAGTGTTCCCCTTGTATCCAGCAACACTGCTGAATTTGGTCATTACTTCTAGAAGTCTTTTAATAGATTTTTGGGGTCTTCTATGTAGAGGATCATATCATCTGCAAATAATGATAATTTTACTTCTTCCTTTCCTATCCTTATTCCCTTTATTTATTTCTCTTGTCTATTTGCTTTGGCTAATATTTCCAGAACTATACTGAATAGGAGTGGTGATAATGGACATCCTTGTCTTGTTCCTGATTTTAGGTTGAACATTTTTAGTTTTTCTGCATTTAATGAGATGTTGGCTGTTGGTTTATGTGATATGGCTTTTATCAGGATAAGGTGGAGACCATCTATTCCGATTTTCTGCACAGTTTTTATGATTAATGGATGTTGGATTTTGTCAAAAGCTTTTACTGCATCTATTGAGATGATCATGTGGTTCTTGTTGTTGGCCCTGTTGATATAGTGTATTACATTTATTGATTTGCATATGTTGAACCATCCCTGCATCCCTGGGATCAATCCCACTTGATCATGGTGTATAATCTTCCTGATAACTCACTGTATTCTATTTGCCAGCATTTGTTTTGAGGATTTTTGCATCTATGTTCATTAGAGAGATTGGCCTGTAATTTTCTTTTTTGGTTGAGTCTTCCTCTGGTTTTGGTATGAGGGTAATACTTGTTTCCAGGAATGAGTTAGGGAGACTTACTTCCCTTTCAATTTCATTGAAGAGTTTGAGGAATGTTGGCATTAAGTCTTCCTTAAATTTCTTGTAGAATTCAGCAGTGAATTCATCAGGACCTGGGCTTTTCTTTGTTGGTAGGGTTTTAATTACATTTTCAATTTCATTAGCTGAAATTGGGTTATTCACCTGTTTTAAATCTTCTTGATTCAGGTTTGGGAATTCATATGTTTCTAGGAATCTGTCCATTTCTTCTGTGGTAACGAATCTATATGAGTAATTTTTTTGAAGTAGGTGTTGATAATCTTCTGTATTTCCACATGGTCTGTAGTGATTACATCCTTTTCATTTCTTATTGCATGGATCTGAGTTTTTTCTTTCCTCTTTTTGATAAGTTTGGCTGTGGGTTTATGAATTTTATTGATTCTTTCAAACAAACCACTCTTCAATTCATTCTTTGTATTGTTTTCTCACTTTCAATTACATTAATTTCTGCTCTCATCTTGATAATTTCCTCCCTTCTTTGGGCTTTGGGCTTGACTTGTTCTTCTTTTTCTAGAAGTTTAAGGTGCATCATTAGGTTGTTTATATATGTTCTTTCCAGTTTTCTGATGTGGCAGTTTAGTTCTATAAATTTCCCTACAAGGATTGCTCTCATTGTGTCCCACAGGTTCTGGTAATTCGTATTTGCATTTTCATTCGATTTTAGGTATTGTTTAATTTCTTCTTTAATTTCTTTTGTGACCCATTGATTGTTTAGGAGAGTATTACATAATTTCCATGTGTTTATGGAGTTCTTGTGTGTTTATGGCGCTGGACCCTTGTGTTCTGTGGTCTGTGAGGCTGGCCGCATTGTCTGCTGATGTACTTTGTTGGGTTCCTCTGGCATGCTAGGCTCTGTGTCCCTTGATGGATTGCACTGAGATGCTGAACTGGATAGAGCTCGATCCTCTGTTCAGCTAGTGAGGGTGCACTCCTGGAGTGTGTTGCTGGACCCTCTGCCTTACTGGGTGGGGGTCAGAATCTCCGGGACCCAGGAGGCTAGGCAGAGCGCACACCTAAGTGTGGCACCACCCAGACCTTGTGTCTGGCTGTGAGGAGTTCAGAGCCTCTGGAGCTCAGTGCAATCCTCTAATTTCCTTTGTAGCTTCATGAATTTTTTTCTTTACTTCATTTGCCAGCATCTCAGAAACTTCAGGTGTACAACTCCCAATCTCTTCTGAGTTTGCATCTCCTGGACTTGCTCTGCTTGGATTGGAGGCCAGAGATTTCCTTTTGCTTCTTCATCTTGACATATTCCTGGGTTCTTCTGGAGAAATGGGTACTGGGGTCCCAGACACTTCCCACATTGGCTACAATTTCTCCAAAGAGAGACTGTTTGGTTCTTTCAACCAGTGCGGACTATGAATATCTGATGGCGGCCATTGGATACACTGCTGCAGGGCTGTCTGCTGTTTTTCCCAGCCTTCATCGGCTCCCTGATAACTGGTGGAGTGCATGTGGAGGCATTTCTGGCCACCTCCAGCAGACCTGGGCTGGTCACCAGTTGGGATCCTCCACTACCACCTCTGGAATGTGTGCAAGGCCACTGCCTCCAGAGCAAGCTGGCTACCTGCAGGGAACCTCCAAGATGGTCCCTAAAGTACTCACGGGGACCAGGCTCAGTCTGAGCAATTTTCACGGGTCTGTGCCCAGTTAGGAGCTGCTGGAGCAAGCTGATAGCAGTTTTCTTCCAGGCTTATCCATCCTGACTCCAAAATGATTGCCAACCAATTGCTCTCTCCCACGGGAGGAAGAAGTCTTTTGCACACACCGTCAACCAGTTCAGTCTTCCAGATCTGCTGCTCCTGTCCACTGCCACTCTCCTCCAATGCTGTCTCTCTCTGCAGAGGCCTTCAAGGTCGCCGCCACCATGTCACTTTGATCGTGTGTCCCTAGGTTCCAATAGCTCCTCTCCTACAGTGGGTCTGGCTCTGAGCAAAGGTGCCACCAACTACCATCTTCTGATTTGTTTAAGTTTTTCTTTTTACTCTTTCTGTGGGCTTCAATTCTCACTTTAGATTCTTCGTGGGTCCAGGGTACCCACTTCCTTCCTTCTTGTCTCCCCCACGATGCTATTTTCCAGTATCTGGACTGTATCTCTCACAGAGGCTGTTTATTCTGCTGCTTACTATTCTGCCATCTTCTGCTGTTGTATTTATTACCTCAAACTATTACTTCTTGAAAGTTGAATATGTTGTACAATTCTTGTTTTCTTCTGCACATTTGAATACTTCATTTAGAAAAAATATCTCTTCATTAATTTATATGTTATACGTCATTTAGGAAAGGTAGGTTAAATACTTGATTCCACAAACTTTTTTTTAAAAAAAGCACCAATTTAGAAAATAGTTATTCTCTTGCATCCTCTAAAGGTGCCTGGTGAGGGGTTTGTATGTATGGGTGGAGTGTGTGTGTGTGTATGAGCATGCATAGAGAGAATGAGTAGAGCACCATTATGAATTCAGAGTTTTAAATATTTTAATTATATCATTAATATAGTTATTATTGAAGCCCAAATTGTTACTGTTTGGTTAATGCATCTATAACTAAGGTATCTGTATTCCTGAAGAATATTGGTCTGTAACACCAGATTCACAAAATGAGTTAGGAAATAATTTCTCATTTTAAATTTTATGGAAGAATTTGTATAGGATTGGTATTATTTATTCCTTAAATGTTTGTTAAAAATCACCAGTTAGGCTCTGTGGCCCAGGAGTTTCCTTTATGGGAAAGTTTTTAATTATTAATTCAACATCTTTAACAGGTAAATAGCTATTCACATTATTGTTTCTGAGATTTGGTAGTTTGTGCCTTGTAAAGGAATGACCAAAGATGGATCTAAGAACTTACCAAAGGAGAGTTTTCTAAAATAAGTTTTTTACGTTATTTCTTAAGAAACAGAAAGAAAAGACAATGAGTTTTGAGATCACAAAACATGGAATGGGAGACAGAAATATTACTCTACTCCTTTGCCTGTAGGATTGAGTAAGCCCAAAAAAATTGAACTGGAGTTTGAATTTTGTGACACAATACTTTATTTTTTTAACATGATGCTTTTAAAGTCTGCTTTCATCAACCAAGTAGACTACTTGACTAATTTTTGTTTTCTGCTATGAGAGGGGAATAGGGCTGCAATCAAAATAAAAATTAACCTCTGAAGGAATTTACAATTTAACATTGCAGCATCCTTGTTCAGGCCACCATCTTCTCTCACTTGAACTACTGCAACATTTTCCTAGATAATCTCCTCACCTCACTACCACCCACACCTGTCCATTACCCACACTGCTACTGGAACTATTTTTCTGAAATGTTTGTCTTGCCATGTCACTCCCTGATGAAATTATTCAGTGACTTCCTAATACTTGAAATAAAAACCAACCTCCTTAACATGACTTACAAGACTGCATGAGTCAGCTCTGGCTTGTATAGCATTATGCCATGCCACACTCCCTTATTTCAGTCACCTTTGCTATCTTTTACTTTGTCTTGTGTATCATGCTGTCTTTCGCCACAAGGGTTGTGCATATACTGTTCTCTCTGCTGGATTCTCTGCCTCATCCTCATCTCTTCAGCTAGTTGATGCTTTCTTATTCATTTTAGACTTCAATTTAAACTACACTTTCTTAAATGAACCTTCTGTGATTCAACCAATGAGTCTGATTGACCCTGTTGCTGTGTTCTCATATCCTTCCATTTTTCTCCTTTGTCATATAACACAATTATAATGGAGAGATTATCATTTACTTTTACAATGTTTGTTTCCTCTATGAGAATATACACTCCAAAATAACCAGGTGTGGTGGCACATACCTGTGATCCCAGCTACTTGGGAGGCTAAGGCAGGGGGATCACAAGCTCAAGGGCAACTTGGGAAATTTAACAAGACTCTAGCTCAAAATAAAATGTAAAAAACACTAAGGAGATGGGAGTGTGTGTTGGGAATGTACATCATGGTTTCCTGTGTATTGGATTCAACAGTATATACCTAATGTCTAGTTGATTACCTGTCACAGTAGGCAGTCAGTAAATATTTGCTGAATGAAAGAATAATGCTGATGTCTTGATGACTTAAAACTATAAATTTTAATGGCGTCCTTTTTTATTATATTCATTCCAATTACCATCCTTTCAAATATCTGCAAATATCTGTAACTCGTATGATGGCACGAATATATTTACTGTTTTAATTGAGTTATAGTTTATAAGCAATAAAATTTACAGATTATATATGGATAGCTTGATGGATTTAGGGCAATGCGTACATTTAAAAAGATTACCACAGCCAGCCAGGAGTGGTGGCACACGCCTTTAATCCCAGCACCCAGGAGGCTGAAGTAGGAGGAGCATTGTGAGTTCAAGGCCAGCTTGAGCTACAATGTGAGCACAAGGCCGACCTGAGGTACATAGTGCGACCCTGCCTCAAAAAACTAGGGCCGGGAGTTTGGTTCAGTGGCTTAAGCGCCTGTCTGGTAGGCGTGCGGTTGTGAGTTTGATCCCTGGTGCCACAAACAGAACATGCCCATCATCCTAAAAAGTACATTTATACAGAAAAAAGTAACAATTACTCTTATTTTTCTTAGTAAGAGGATTTATATTAAATATACGTTATTTTTCTGCCATGTTTTACTCAATGTAATATCTATGAGATTAAACTATGCAGGTGAATGTATCAATAGTTTATTTTAATGGGTGAATAGTAAAATAACTATGTTTATCCACTTATCTGTTGGTGGCCATTGGGGCTATATTCAGTTTGGGGTTATTATGAATAAAGATCAACACTCATGTACAAGAAGCATTTAATCTTTTATCATGGTATCCTTGGAATATATCGATGTGCCTCATACACAGCAGGCACTCAAAACTGTTGAGTAAGTGAATGACTTTCATCCTTCACAATGCCAGTTATAAGTCTATGTTTCCCTCTTACTTTGGATAGCATATTAGAATACAAATGAGCACGAGTGACTCAGTTACAGAGAAAAATTTGTGTTCTCTCTTAATTTTTCAAAAGCTACATAGCTGTATTTTGACTATTACTACTAACAATTATTTTTGGCTTACCTCACAGTTGAACATATCATGCAAATGTGTCATCATGCTACTTACAGAATCTCCAGATAAAATCCAAGACAATTAAATTTGAATTTCAGTTAAGTATTGAACACATCTTTAGTATAAGTGTGTCCCACATATTGCATGGAATATACTTATAACAAATTCAGTCCTATTTATATTAAAGTGTTATCTATTGTCTTTCTGAAATTCAAACAGTTTGGAATCCTATTTTTTATTTGCTAAATTTAGCCATCATAACTGTGCAAACTGCGAGATCCTCAAACCTCTTCCAATCTTAAAACTGGAGTATCCCTCACCACCTCCCAGTAACTTGCCTTAGGAAATGCTTTTCTTTCATAACTACAAAGTACTACTGTCAAAGGCATGTATTTTAAGAACATTATGGGCAACATTTAATCTGTCCATTTGTGTACTAAGCATTTTCTTGGTGAATTTAGGTTCTAACTGAGCAATACTACATCCTTTCGAGCCCTAGTTCTTTCTGGCTGTCTAGGACTTTTCAAACAATATCATGCTTGTTCGTTCCTCTCCTAATCCCTGACTCCAGCAGTTATGTTTGTGTATGGTGTGAACACAATTGAGCAGATGTTGGGGTGAAGTGCTTTCCTGAACTACTAAACAATGTGTGGTGTCAGTTCTTCCTTAAAATAAAGTGTGGATGACAAGTCCCAGCTGGTAGGAAGCCAGCTCCCACAGACTGCTTCCTTCTCTTCTGAGAGTCATTCATAAATTCATAGCGAGCTGCTCTTAGGCAAATGCGCACTAGGCATCATTTAATTTGTGTCTGTTTATATTTCAACAAGTAGGTTTTATTTGGACAGTTCAGTGAAATAACAAAAGTGAACTACTTAGCTAGTATATAGCAGATGCTTATGGTAGCCATTATCATACATGTAACCTCAGGAATAGGTGTGGATTTCTGGACCTTGAGGCCATTAGGGAATGAAGATCACAGAAAAAGTATCTCAGAATCTTTGTATTGTTTTTCCTTTTGAGATGTTTAACAGTAACTGAACAGCAAAGCTCTGGCTTTGGCTATTTACCTTTTTGCTTACATAGTAAATGATACCAACCCTCTGAAACTAAGAGGGTTTTCTTAAAATCTGGAAAATAGACACATAAAAATTTTTTCCTTTACCTGTTTCAAATGTAGTTAGAAGAATCATACAAGTTTGTTCCAAATTTATTTACAAAGTATACAAACAGTACAAATAATATTGAAAAACAGAAAAGAAGTAATACTGCAAGGTACTGTTCTTTGCAAGTGCAAAAAAGGGCATCTCATTTCTCTTGTTTTTTCTGACTGTGAAATTTCAGGCTAATTCCTGGAACTAGTGAAAAGAATCCTACAGAAAAGAAGAAAAAAAGAGGCAAATGATGAGGATACCTGGTTTCTTATTCCAACTCTGATATTTGACTTCCTATGTTGAGGAAGTCACTCACTAGCTAAGCTTCCATTCCTCAGTGTTTAAATGGGAATTGACCATTAAATGAGCACCTATTAAGAATCTTTATGCACAATATTTAGATACCATGATTATATATGATACCAGCTAGTGTTTATTGAGCATAGTATATGTATCAAGCACTTTGCTTGGGACATTATCTCACTTAAACCCACAAAATCCTGAGAAGTACACTATTATCCCTTTTTTATAGTTTGCAAAATTGAAGCTTAGAAGATTTAAATTGATTTGTCATGTGGTTCAACCAACCAAGAACTTCATCTCAAAGGAGTTTAATATTTAGGAGGTAGGCAAAGATATAAATGAATCATTTTAATATTGTGAATGCATACACATATATCTGCATATCAGTCTCATATTAGTGGTGAAATATTCAATGAGATTTGGTGTGAAAGGTATTTTGAAGAAACTTAACGTTATTAAAATAAAATTGTTATATTGTATGAAAGCAGAGTTGAGCAGCCATTTCAATAACCATTTGCTGGGCTACTTCAAGAATTATCTGCTTTATTCCAAGGATTATCTTGTTTTGCACTGTGTAGTGCATTAACGTTTCCTAGCCTCTTGGCAGTACTGCTCCTTCTTTCTTCTGAGACACAGTCACACCCCTCAACCTCATCCATTTCCTGTACCTCACTAGGATCAATCATCCAGTAAGCCTGTTATTTTTTGACTTCCCCATAGCACTGCCTGTTCTCACTTCTCTTCTTAGGAAGTCTAGATCCCATGGCCCATCCCTGTAATTACTTCTTTTCATATACCCTTGACTCCCTTGCATTCCCCCCATTTTTCTTCAGAAGTTTGATTGATGGTAAATGGGAAAGGGATCAGGAGGACACTTTAAAATAAGTAGTGCCAGCAAATGGATAGATGTATGAGATAGAAATTATATTAAAATACTTAACAAGCAGTCATACACAGACACTAACACTCTAAGTAGACATCCTGTTCAAACAGAGTAAACATCAGCCATAGACCGACTGGCATGGCAATACCAGTGTATACCCCTGGATAATCAGCTCCAGAGAGAGACAAAAGTGATCCAGAATGCTGAGTAATCTGACATGGCTAATGTAATAATAGTAGCTAGCAGTGCATTGTCTAAGCTGTCAGAGTGCTTTGTATACTTTATGTTATTGAAGCACCCAATCAAATCCTATAGCATAGATGCTCTTGTCATCAACATTTCACAGATAGGAAAATTAGGTGTAAGAAAGATAAAGTCACTTGTTTAAGTCCACCCATCTGGAACTATTGGAGATTGGATTTAAACCTGTTTGGACTGACTCCACAACTTATAATTTTAAATAAAGTATACAGCCTCAGGTAGTGGGTAGAACGTGGGTCTGCTTCTTTAACACTGTGGAGATATGTAAAGAGATAAACTAGGTCGACTTTCCCACACACATATTACTTTTTGGATGAGGAAACAAGGCTCTGAACAGCACAACCTACGGGACATTACAAAGACTGTCCCATAGCAACGTGTAATGCTTGTCCAATGAGTGTGACATTTAATGAAGTTATAGCTTTTCACTGAAGCTGGTGCGATCATGGGAGAAATTGAACTTTAACTTGGACCTGGGACAAATAGAATAGTGGGAATAATATGCCATTAGTGTCAGAAGTGCTCTGCTCCATGTGCCATCAGTGTGCCCCAGGCCAAAGTAATTTTCTTCAGTGTTCTCATCTGTAAAAATAAATGTTTTGGTTTAGATTGGTGGTTCTTAATGGAAGTATCCCAACCCAGGTGGTATTTTAGAAATTATGAGATCATATTTGGTTGTTTTGGCTGTCAGAATGAACATTCAGTTATCTGCAGCTTTGAATGGCAGTTCTGTATGCTGTGAAGAATTGTATTTCATCCTGCCCTATATTTAGAAGACCGCTAGACATTCTTGGATATGAAAATTCTGTTTATAATTTTACCTGAATGTAGAACATAATCACTTCTACATATTGAAATGAATTTTTCCTGGTTTTATTGCTCCTGATAAAATATACCCCATAAAAATATTGTAATTTCTGACCCTAGAATGTTATCATAAGTTATTTACCATTCATAGAATCATTGAACTAATAGTAGCCATACTTCTTATACTTGAGTCACCAATATCACAACCCAGGAGTGTCCATTTTGCACCAGCACACTATCATTTCATGATAATTCTGTGTAGACCTGCCAGTCTCTGACTACTTCATAACATCTTTTTTTTTCATCATTTTCATCATTTTGGTGGTACTCGATACTGAATCCAAGTAAATCATGAGCTAAATCTTCATTTTATTTTGGGACTGTGCCACTAAGTTGCACAGGCTGGGCTTCAACTTATGATTATCCTGCCTCAGTCTCTTGAGTAGTTGAGATTACAGGCATACACCACTAAATTTGGCAACTGCATCTTCTACTACAGTCACGGATGAACTTTTTAATATCATTTCAACAGATATCATTTCATTATAAATAACTATCATTTTGTTTGTAATTAGGTCATAATATTGCTTACATCTTCATTATAGCTTATTTCTATAAATTTCTTTTCAGCATGGCAAGAAAAAACAAATATTGTTGCAAAAATGATAAACTGGTCTGATAGAATTAAGAACCACTTATTAGATGATCTTCCAAGGCCTTCTCATCTGAACTTTCTATGTGTGTAAGGAGGGATGGATTTTGAAAAGAAGGGGAGAATGTTCTAAGGTGGGGATGACTCTAGTGAAGTGGCCCAGTCCAGTAGTGGTCAGGGTGTCCCCCAGACAAGTCAGAATAGAGCATAGGTTTCTCTTAGGTCCTGGTGCAGCCATGTTACCTTAAAACCACTTTCACCCTCCTCACCTCTGTGTAATTGAAGACTGCCAGGGAAATTGCCAGGACTGCCATTACAGGAAATGGCCTATGGCCAATGGAGCTTCTCTGGTTACTTTCCTCAGTAACAGGACAGTGGTAGTAGCTTCCTGTCTATTAACTGGAAGTTATATGCCTCCTTGTCCTGTAGAGTTCCTAGAAAACTTTAGTTTCTGCTCCTTATGCACTTGTTCAGCTACTGTCATTGGAATTTGACCCTGTTTTATTCAGAACTCTTGTTTCCAACCTCCTTGCTACATATGAAAGATCTGGAAATGTTTGGACCATGGTACCAATTTCTTTTCCTATAATCCTGCTTCTTCTTCTTCTTCTTCTTCTTCTTCTTATTATCTTGGTACCGGGGATCGAACTCATAACCTCGCTTCTGCCAGGCAGGTGCTTACACCACTGAGCTAAATCGCAGGCCCTATTGTACCAATTTTAGGGAATACCCAAGCAGATACTGTTTGAAAGTGGGCTGTAGTTCCACATAAATTCTAGTTTAACTTTGACAATACTTGTTGAGTCCTCTCACCTGAAAGGTATGCCTTTTATCATTTGATAACGTGTACAATTGTTTTCTTCTCACTAATTGTACGTGCTTGTTGAAGATTGCTTAGAAAATGCAGAAAAGTACAGAGAAGAAAACACAAATGATCCATAACCCCATTCGTCAAATATTAGACAACGTGGCTGCTAAGGTGAAGGTTAAATTCAATGTTTCTCTCTCTGTTGTCTATTCTGTGCCAGCCTGTAGCATTCTCCTCCCAGAGCACCTCTTGATCTCACTCTTATGAAAAACTTGCCTGTCCTATGTACTGTAAAATGGAGGACAAACTATAAAGTGTGCAGTAGTACTTAGCATGTCACAGGCATATAAGAGATAAAATATCTCATATCTGGAAAGTGTTTGGAATGTAAAACAGCAATATTTTGTCATAGCTCTGCAATCACTACCTTCTTACCAAGGTGTTGTCGTGATAAAGTATTATAGAAATGTCTGAAGAGATAAGATACCATCTGAAAAATTCACAGTGCTCTCTTGGAATTAGGAAAAGGCACACAGTATACAGAGGCAAGAATGATTAAGTGTGTGGCTAGCTTATAAATATGCTTTCCTTATTGAAAAAAAAAGCAGACAATAAACAAAATATTGGGTGATACTAAATCCATCCCAGAGATAAAGTTCTTCATATAGATATTAGTCAGAATTTATGTTTTGCTTTTTTCCCAAGGTGAATAAGGTCATAATATTGGTTGCTTCAGTTTTGGGGTCCTTGTAGTGAGGCCCTAGAGAGAGTGCTTTTTAAAAAACACTAAGGCATAAAGACTTTAAGGTCAAGGCTTCAGAGTTAATTAGACCTGGGTTCAAATTGTAGGTCCGTTTCTGAGATCATCAAACATTACTTGGTGTCACCCACTGTATAGGCATTTGGGATATAGTGTTGAACAAAATAGTCTCTACTTAAATGGAGATTGCATGCTAGTGGGGAAGAGAAAATGTATAATGATGAAAACATAACAAAGGATATGATTGAAAGCAACTACCTTAGGCTGGGTAATCAGTATTGTCCTGAAAATGGAGAATAAAACTAAGACCTGGATGATGAAAAGAGGCCAGCAATAAAACAAGCAAACAAAAACCTAGGAGAAGGACATTCCAGGAAGAAATAACTGCTGGGAAGAAGTTTTGTGACAAGAATAGCCTTGATTCTTTTTTTTTTTTTAAATGATAGAATAAACACTCGCCCATGTGATTGAAGCTCAGTAGAATGAGCCAAGGAGAGTGAGGAGGTGAGCCTGGACAACATCAGGTCATGTGAGGGCCTTGTACAAATTCAGCTAGTAATTATCATCATTATAAATCACAGAGAAGGAAAATGAAGTTGGAGAATTTGGGGATTATTTACAGTAGCACTTGAGGAATTGAATCTGACAAATTGGGCATGGAGGTGTCACTGTAAGATTTGAATTGTGTGCTGGAAATGGAACCTGAGAAGATGAGAGCAGAGTACAGAGTGTCCATTTTTGTCTGTTACTACATTTCTAGCATTTGAATTTCTCCCAAATTCTCTGCTACAGCTACTGTTTTCTCAACAAATGCAAATCCATGAGTTGCTGAACATCTGCTTTCACAGCAATCTTATGCAAAGACATTCTCTTGCATTTTGTGACTGGGACTTTGACCAACAAGGCAGTATCTACATCATGGTTCCCAAACCAGCTACCAAAGTGGCTATTTAGTAAGGTATACACCTGTTCTACAAGGATGGTATCTTAAAATGAGTTTTCAATTTTAAATAGTGACACCATCAGCTGAAATCATTAGTCCACTTTAAATTTACTTGGTTAAGAAGGGTGTGACTAAGGGTTCCTTGAGGCAACATTGTTTCTTGGTTTACATGATCTAACTTTTTCCTTTTTTTCTATTAATAGGGAGAGAAGGAGACTTATGGAGAGCCATGTGGGGGCCAAGACTGCAGTCAAGGATGTAAATGCTCTCCTGAAAAGGGAACTAGAGTAAGTTACTTATTTCACTATTGACAGTTACAGGGGCCATTATCTGTTTTCTTTAGAATTAAACTGCTTAGAATTTACTCTTATGACCTCACAAAACAAGCAAGGTGATGAAGATCAACTGGAAGGATCTCTGCCAACTAATGATAGGCAGAACAAGACTGATCAAACAGACTCTGAGAGGCCAAGAAGATATTTCCTTCATTGACTTAATGCCAAAGTTCTCCAGAGTTTCATTGGCATATTTCCAAAAGCCAATTAGGTTTGCAGAGTCAGATTGTGATAATGTTTGTAGCTATGTATGAATTTTCATAGCTCATTTATATCTACTTGATTTTTCCCTACCATTCTGACAAACAGGTGGTCAAATTATTAACTACAGACTGGGATAAGATTCACCCAAAATTACCTTGCTTGTTAGAGATAGAATCAAGAGTACAAGGTTATACACAAAGTCCACAAATATCGACAACTACACATAAAAATGTCTTGTAGCTACTACACGAAAATATGGAATATGTTTTTAAGACACTGTAACATATTTAATATATTATCCCTTGTTAACAATGCATAGTTCAAATTGTTCAAATTTCAAAAACTGCAGTACATTAATGTAAAATTTCCATTAATCCCTGTATTTGCATAGTCCCCAGGTGGTTGTATCTCTGATTTTCACTAAATAAACCTTTATTTTTAGTATAAACTAGAAAAATCATTCAAAGAAGTTTAAGTTATTAAAAATTATATTTTTATAACTTATGGCCATCAGGTATAACTCAGATCTTCCCGTTTCTGGCACTTGCACTCTCATCACATTCAAAAAAGTCTACCTTTCACTGTCAGAGAAAGGTAGTAAGCATGAATAGGTCAAATAAATCTTTAAAAACATAACCAAGCAGAGAACACAGTGACCGCTCCACCTTCTTTCATTATCTTCCATTTGCAGTAAAGTGAAATGTCAAACTATACCACAATTGGAACAAAAAGAATAAAAAGCCATCTTTTCATCAAAAAGGATCAGACTCATTATATATTAAAGACATAAACTTAGAGAATCATAAAATATCAGAAAGTGAACGTATCTATCTTAGTGAGTTTCTCATCTGCTAAATGTATAGAGAAAACAGATTCAGAAGGAAAATGACTTCCTGAGGTCACATGGTAAATTGGTAACAAATTCCTGGCTATTGTCTGAATCTTTTGCATTTTGATTTCTCACCTATTTACTACCCTTACCCATTGCTGCCTCCCAGGGAAGCCATGTTCAGTGTAGCCACCAAGGCCCATGCCTTCACCTCTGATCTGTAACACCAGGAAACACTAGAAAAAATTAAATCTATAGTAAACAGTCAGATGCATTCATTTTTTTAAAGAGCAGAATATATTTATTGGGGAAAGAAAGCTTCTGTCTGAGAGACAGACAGAAGGGGTCCCGAGTGGGTTGCCAAGGACCCTGCCTCTCCTAAGGACTTTTACAGAGCAAAACCACCAGGTGAGGTGAGTCCAACGTGGGGAAAAATGGGAAATAATGAGGTAGGCATGAGGTGGAACAGAACTATGATCAACCAATAAGATTACAAATATAACTGCTCTGGTAAAATTGATTAAATTGGGATAAAATGGGGAAGATAGCCATGTAGCAAGTGGGCATGAATACGGAAGAGGGCCTTTTCATGTAGGGGATTGGATTAGTGTCTCTTTCTGGCTTCCCCAAGGTGATGGATACCTATTTAGAATATCAGGACCTCTGCACAGCCCAGCGCAAGGCTCTAGCCCCATACTTTGGAGGTGCACCCCAGTCAGCCAAACCAGTCCCAGAGGAGCACCACCCAGCCCAGCTCAAGGCCCCAGCACCATACTTTGTGGATGAGTCTGAGCTCTGCCCAGCCCAACACAAGGCCCCAGTACCATACTTCAGGGGTGTACCATGGCTAGGCACTTGGTTCCCAGGGGATCCAAACTCTGCCCATCTCAGCATCCCAGCACAATCAATTGAGGGAGTGCCTGGCCAGCTATGCAACTTCTGGAGATGCCAAACCCTACCCGGCCCAGCCCAGAGCCCCAGGGCTATCCACCAGGGGAGCACCCCAGCTAGCCATGGGGTTCCTTGAGGTTCCAAGCTGTGCTGATCCCAGTGCAAGGCCCCAGCACCATAC
This sequence comes from Dasyprocta punctata, assembly GCA_004363535.1. Lineage (NCBI taxonomy): Eukaryota > Metazoa > Chordata > Mammalia > Rodentia > Dasyproctidae > Dasyprocta > Dasyprocta punctata. The sequence goes on from RJWM01001145.1 coordinate 138,462, forward strand.
TTCAGGGATGTGCCCCAGTCAACCGCATGGTTCTGGAAGAGCTGAGACCCACACAGCCCAGTGCAAGAACCCAATTCCATATTTCAGGGGTGAGCCACAGCCAGTCACACAGGTCCCAGAGGTTCTGAGCTCTGCCAAGCCCAGCCCAAGGCCATGGCACCATATTTTGTGGGTGCACCCTGGTTAGCCATACTGGTCCTGGAGGAGCCAAGTCCCACCCAGCCCAGCACAATGCACTGCTGCCATCCATTGGGGGAATGCCCTGGTGAACCTCATAGGAGTTGGGGGAGCTGAACCTTCCCCTGTGCAGCACCCAGATGCCATTCATAGAGCACCCAAGGGAGAGGTATGGTCTACGTGGGGCTTACCCAGAGACCCTCTGCCATTTGTGAGGAGCCCCAGGAAGCCAAGGGATGGCAGAATACCCAACCATCATTTTTCTGTCACCCTGGGAACCTTGACTTAGAGGAATCCCCTTTACACCATGGGACAGTCAGCATGGGAAGTTCCTTGGAGTTAAAAAAAAAACTCCACTGGAGGAACCTAGGGAAATGACAAAATGAAAGACCAAAATGTAGTCTCAGACCTCTAACCCACCAAGAACAAGTCCAGGAGCCATTACCATGGAAGATACTAGAAATTTCACAACTGAAATTTCTCAAATGACAGCAACTAAAGTAAAAAGACAAATCCATAAGGTTCTAGAGGAAAAAACCTCTCAAGTAAAAAAGAAATGACAAACATAATGAAAGAAGTGTTGAGTATATCTAAAGAACGCATAGATAAAAAAATAGAGGAACATAAAAAAATGATGGAAACCTTGAAAGAAAAATACAGGAAAGAAACAGATTCAAAGAGATATTCAGGAAATTAAAACTTCCATTGAAAGCTGGCAAAGCCACTTAAATGAAGCTGAAGATAGACTCTCAGACCTTGAAGACAGTATGGAAGCTAATGATCATGAAAGAAAAGATCCCTGAAAAATGACAAAGATGAAATTTTGCTGTAGTTTTACTTTCTTATTCTTTTATTTTTACCTTTGAAATAAAATGGATTTGGAAAAAAAAAAAAAACAAGGAACCAGAAAACAAGAATTCGATAGCTGCAAGATGTTGCAAAGAAAAACAATATAAGAATAATCTGTGTCAATGAAAAAGCAGGAGTCAACATGGATGACATAAACAAGTATTTGCAGAAGTAATTGCAGAAAATTTTCCAAGCATGGGAAAAGAATTTGACATTCAGATAAGTGAGTCATATAGAACTCCAATCAGCCAATACAAAAATAAATCTACATCCAGACATATAATAATCAACATCCCAGAAATTCAGCACGAGAGTATATTAAAACTGTTGGAGAAAAGAGACCAATCACCTATAAAGGAAAGCCCATCAGAATTACAGCAAGCTTCTCAACACAAACCTTCAAATGAAGAAGAACTTGGAGTGAAGTATTTCAAGTCCTGAAAGAAAACAACTTCCAACACAGATTGATGTACCCTGAAAAACTGTCCTTCAAAGCTGATGGAGAAATAAGATACTTCCATGACAAAGAACAGGTGAAGAACTTCATGACCACAAAACCAGCCCTGCAAAATATACTGAAAGATATTCTAGATAGACATAAAAGTAACTGTGACTCCAACAACAACAACAGAAAGAAACCACCAAGCAGAGGAAGCAATTAAACAGAGGAAAGGCAGAGAACCACCCCAGGACAATAACATGATAAAGATATGCCAATGTACATCATTTACAATCATCAATGTATATGGCCTCAAATTACCAACCAACAGGAACAGACTGGAAGAATGGATCAAGAAACAAGATCCAACAACGTGCTGTATACAAAAAACACATTGAACTCAAATAGAAATTCATAAACTAAACTTCAAAGGATGGAAAACAATACTCCATGTAACAGGAACCCAGAAAAAAGCAAGAGTAGATATTCTGTTTGTAAACAATGTCAACTTCAAACCAAAAAAAATCAAAAAAGATAAAGAAGGTCACTACACACTTGTTAAGGGAAAACTTCAAGAGGAAGAGACAACAATCTTAAGCATATATTCATCAAATACAGGAGCACCCAACCTTTTAAGACAAATATTAACAGACATGAAAACACAAGCAATATCACAGTTGTAATGGGAACCTCAATACCCCATTGTCAAGAAAGAGACAGATCAACTAGACAAAAAATCAGTAAAGAAATAGCAGAACTGAACCAAACCTGTTAACAAATGGACTTAGTAGACATTTATAAAGTGTTCCACCCAACAAATCAGAATACACATTCTTCTCAGCTGTACATGGGTCATTCGCTAAAATAGACCATATAATAGTCCATAGAACATGCTTAAGTAAATGCAAAGGAATTGAAATTATTGTGTGCATGTTATCTGATCATAGTGCAATAAAATTGGAAACTAATGACAAAGGAAGCCACAAAAACTCAACGAACACGTGGAAAACAACACTCTCCTAAACAACCAATGGATCACAGAAGAAATTAAAGAAGAAATGATACAATATCTACAATCAAATGAAATTGCAAATACAACTTACTGGAACCTGTGGGACACAATGAAAGCAGTCCTCAGAAGGAAATTTATAGCAATGAATTCTGACATCAGGAAAATGAAATGAACACAAATAAACAACCTAATGCTGCACCTCAAACTTCTACAAAAAGAAGAGCAAGTCAAGCCCAAAGCACAAAATAGGGAGGAAATTATAAAGATTAGAGCAGAAATTAATGCAATTGAGACTATGAAAACAATACAATGAATTAATGAATCAAACAGTTGGTTCTTTGAAAGAATAAACAAAATCAATAAAACCTTAGCCGAAATTATCAAACAGAAGAAAGAAAAAAAAAAACCTCAAATCCATGCAATAAGAAAAGGGTGAAATCACTGCAGGTCCTGTGCAATAGATATAATGAGAGGGTAAGAAATTGCTTAAAGGGAAATCATATTGTTTGATCAGTTTTGCATGCCTGTATCGGGTAACCAGAGCAACTATTTTGAAAATAGCAATATATGCCAGACATGGTGGCGCATGC
>RJWM01001145.1:141628-168317 GCA_004363535.1 Dasyprocta punctata
AAAAAAAAAAAAAAAAAAAAAAAAAAAAAAAAAAAAAAAAAAAAAAAAAAAAAAAAATCAATATATAATATAACAACCATTGTTAAATTCCTATCATCTTATTTTGAAATACTATATCACTATTTTGTTGTTGTTGTTGTTGTTGTTACTGTTGTTATCATTTGGCTTTTGTAGTTGATTTTTGTTTGTTTGTTTGCTTGATTGCTAATTCTTGTGTGCTTTTCTCTCTTTAAAATAAAAAAATAAAAATAACAAAATGGAATATCAATCCCTGATGTTTATCCTTAGGATGTGAGTACACTGGTTTCATCTTTCATTTTGAGTTCTGGCCCACAGCGAGAGATGTCTGTCTCCTCCACAGTTGCAGTGCATCTGGTCTTCTGCACTGGCTCCTTTAAGGGCCTAGTCCTATCTAACTGCCTGTAATATTTTTTATCCCACTTAGCTATCTATAACATTCCTACTTTTGAAGAAGTACCATGAACTGCCATGAGGGAGTAATGAGTGATGTCTGATCTGGCTTTATCAGGCTTAAGGGGGTCACAGTTGTTGACTGGCAGTCAGAGATACTCTACAGAGGGTCTATCTAAAGACCCTTGATAGACACTAGGCATTTTAATCTTGGGTATGCATACAGCTTTAGGTCTGGAGAAGACAAAGTCAAAGAAACAAGTAAATATGCATGGGCCAAAAAATAGAATCAACAGGATAATTATGAGCACAGCCAACAAAATTTTCGCCATAAGGAGATAGTAATGGCTTTCCATAAAGATAAGGATAATATCCAGGGAGTTTTAGAGTCTGACATGTCATTGATTTGTTGACTAATATCAAAACAGCTATTGAAATATTAGTAGAAGGATCAGGAATGTATGTGCAACATTTAGTTTTTACAATTGCACAAGTACCCCCCTTGCACTACTGTTAGAATGTCTAATGGTATCTGATTTGGGAGGATGACTTGTCTTATTAATTTAATTTTTTTAAGCGAGTGAGAGACAAACTGTGGTGTCATTTAAGGCCTGTTGAGTATAGTTAGTTAAGGCTTCGATATGTGTCATTTAACCTTTTCTCTGGACAAGATCTGGTGAATTTCAGTAAAAAGAACCTAGCATATTTGTTACTGGTTTTATCTCTATGATTACTTGAGGTTTGGCATTCTCTAGGCAAGAACAAATTTTCCAAGAATTAGAGTAAGTGTAATCAAAGCGTGAGTATTAGAGCTGACAGTTCAGTTTAGAAACTATTTGTAAGGGATAGCAATTGTAACCCACTGTTTTTTAGGCCCCTTTATATTTTATCATAAGTCCCTCTAACTTTAGTTATAATTATCTCTAAATTTTTGGTGATGTATGAGAATCAAATTAATACATTATATGGATCAATGAAAAACTCCTTTAAGGTTTTGTACATGAGCAACAATATGTAATATTTTTTAAAAACCAGTGTCAGCATCATTTTGATTATTTGGCAATGTGGATATATATATATATATATATATATATATATATATATATATATATACTATTTGTAAGGGATAGCAATTGTAATCCACTGTCTTTTAGGCCCCTTTATGTTTTGTCATAAGTCCCTCTTATATATATATAAAGGATATATATAAAGGATATATATATATATATATATATAAAGGATATATATATATATATATATATATATATATAAAGGATAAAATATATAAAGGATAAAATCTCTACATGATGGGAGCTAGGCTTTTAGGCATAACTAAATGGAATGGGTGAAGAGAAAGTTATCCCAGTTACAGTTAAGAAAGTTTTTTTAAGTGATTGTTTTTGTTGAGGTATCATGCCTGGAGGAAAGGTCATAGTTGGAGAAGGACAAAGAGACATGTTCCAATATCTAGCAATAGGCTGCTTTTTTTTTTCTTTTCTCTAGTCATGATTACTCAGGGTTCCTCCATGAAGAAGACAGGTGGAGATGACAGTCTGGCCAGAGGGAGGAGGCAGAGTGCCCTGAGGCCCTTTAGTCTTGGGAAGACAAATCTGAGCTCTGGGGCCTCTGTCTCAGAGTACAGTTTCACTTCCAGTGGCAGCCTTTGCAGTCAGGGCATGGCTTGGGGGCATCTTAAAGCAGTCCCTCCTAAGGTGGCCTGGCTTTTTGGCAGTGTTAGCAGGTTGTGTAGCAACTGAGCTCTTTTTGGAGCCTCAAGAATCACACTTAGAATCTGTTTCTTCTAAGGTCACAACAAAGGTAAACATTTTTTGTTCTCTTTGTTTTCTCTGTTTGTCTTTCTCCTAGTCCCAATTGTAGAATATTAAGAAGGCAGTTTTTACTAAAGTATCAAGTGAACTATCTGAAGCAAAAGCTATCTTTTTAACTTTTTTCTAATATCTGGGTTTGACTAGGTAATAAACGTGTCTTTAAGCAGATCTGTCCTTCTATCAAATGAGGAGCTATGGACATATGTTTTATCAATGCCTCTTGTAAGCCATCAAGGAAGGCCGAAGTGTGCTCATTTTGTTGATAATTTAAAATAATTGAATGGTTTAGTTCTTACCCTTCTTAGACCTTTAAGAACAACATGTCTGGAAGTGTCTCCTGTTTCAATCTCTCATCTGGCCATAGGAGTCTTGAATAGGGACTTCTTGGGTTCCAGTGGGAACTGGTAGTACCCCGGCTGTCTATTTTCTGTTCTTTTAAAATTAATAATATAATATTCATCTCCAAATGCAATAGCAGCTTGTAATGTGCTTGTCTCTCATTAGAAGTCAATGTTTGATTTAAGAGTAACATTACATCTTTCCAACCTAGTTTATAGGTTTGACTAAGTCTTCTAAAGACCTCAATGTACTTATCAGGGTCATCTGAAAATTTTCCCAGTTCTAGTTCTAGCTTTGTCTTAAGTCACTGAGAGAGAGAGAGAAACATGAATGAGAATAGTCTCATATGAATTATAATTATACTTTGAGCATAAATAAGAATTATTTCTTAATTAAAAAAGGTTTGAACATAAGGCAATTCTAACCATTTTCCCTCTTTTTTACAGTTTGATTTTAGTTGTAAAAGAACATCATAATTAATATTTCCCTCTGCAGTCCATTTTGGCTCTAACGGGTAGGTAGTCCACACATACATGCAGAGAAAAATCAAATGGCTCTTTTTCAACATGCAAGTGTTGAACATCTTTTAGTGTTTAAGAATGCATTCCAAAGGAGTAAGAGACTTTGACATTGAGCTACCCATGTCTGTAACGCAAAAAACAACTTGGGCATCTCTTCTTTATTTCTATTTGATTTTTATGCCCTCAAGTCATTCCTCAAGTAGATTCCACTCTAGGGAAAGCTGATGCCATCTTGAGGGAGTAGAAGGCAAAATTCAACCAGCATATCCACCCTCAAACTGGTGCACAATTTTATCTTCCTAGGTAGCTGTGAACTTATTCTTGTAAGACATTTATAAGCACAAGTTACAATTGATCTTTATTGTGACAGTAATGTTTAAAGAAGGAGACATAACTTTATAATGAACTATTTGTGTTCATTATAAGAGGACATACATAAAAGCTGAGCTGGAAGTAGTTAGAGCACTTCTCTGGCCGTGCTGTGAAGGAAATCATCTCTGGTGACTGATAAAAGCAACAATTCACTTGGGAAATTCTGCCCTGGGCCCTAGGGCAAAGAAGTCTCCAAGACACTTGTGTTATCCATCTAACCACCTAAACAATCTTTCCTAGCATCAGGACAAGTCTATGATTTATTTAAATTTTTATATCTTTGAAGTTCACAGGTTAAGGTTATATTTATCATTTAACATTCACATTTTACATGTTAGTAAAAGCACATCAGTCTTCTATGCACAATAAAAGAAAAGACTTACTAAAATTTATCACTTTTTTTTATTCTTAAGTAACATATGTAAGGTACAAATTCAAATCATTCTACTAGCTGATGTGAAATGTAAACAATTGATGCAAGTCACCTCACCCTAATTTCTGAAGGGAGAGGAAGTCTAAGTGGTTTTAAAACTGACTGTAAAGCTTAGGGAAAATTTCTAGCTTACTAGCAAAGACAGATAAGTATGATAGATAAATGGAGATTTTTCTGTGGTTGGAAGCCAATTTCTACTGAGGAACTTTTGGGTATCCACCACAGAGTAGCCTTAGCCATGACTCTCAGTTGTTCTCAGTTTCTATTGGCCCCTACAACTACAGATCAGTCTCCACAAAGGAATCCTGCTCTCTCTCTGGTCAACATTTCATTGGCCATTGGCTTCAATGGGGATTCAATGAAGATACTGGGGGAAACTGTCCTTTACTTTAAGAGTGGCAGCTGCTAGCTGGCAGAGTAACCAGTGTTTGTCAAATTCTATAAAGGATATTTAAAAGCCTATGTAAGACCATTACCCAGTGCTTTACAAGTTTACAATAAAAGTTTTAACAACTTATTATTGAAGTATTTTCCTACACACATAAATGAAAGGTTGGAGAACTTCCCTTAGGCTAAATATGTTTTGATCCTATAAGTGTAATGCTTTTGGAAATAGCTCCTTCTGGTTTCACCCAGAAGTCAATTCTTTCCACTCTGTCTCAGGTGCAGTCACCTGAGGGAGACGTGCCTACAACATTAAGCCAGGACATGGCTTTTATGTGTGTTCTTCTGGATGGGCAAAATTCCAATGTCTCATCTGTCCCAGAGATGGAGTATGTGTCCCTTATCTAAGATGATTTACCTGTCTTCAGTGTTAGCAAATGCTCATTTTCTACGGGCTAACTTAGTAGGAGGAAAATGTTGGAACAGTCTAGAGTTCTTTTCTTTCTAATTTTACATGCATCTAAAAAGGAAAGAACAAAGTGGTGGGAAAAGATTAGAAGTAAGGCAAGAGAAAGAAAACTGAAGCAGATCAGGCTTGACATTTCCTCTAGAGTATAGAAGATCCGAGCCAGTCTGTCCCAGTGAAACCTGTCTTCCAAGTCTTAAGAATGGCCACTGACCTAGTGATTTTTAACTGGTAGAAGGAATCACATGTTTTATTATATAGGCATGTATATTTTTCTAAGTCTCATTACATTTTATTTAAGAAGACCCATTTTACAGAAGTTTATATTAAAGTCTATGAGGAGAGTTCTAACGTTATTCTCTCTAGTGCTATTGTCTAAGTAAAGTCAAGCAAGGAATACCAGTAAATTTAGTAACTATTTCCAATGCAACATGTAAAGAACAAAATAGAAATAAAAATGTCCCATTGCAGTATCATAACCTTATAACCTTCCCATGTTTTAACTTAACAAACAAAGCATAAGCAATTATGAGCAATGGGCAAAGACATGATAAAATTTGAAGCATAAAAATTTGTTACTTAAACAAGTTCCAGCCCAGAGTCTATGAAACAAAAGTAAACTCTTACCTGCATCCAGTGATCTCAGTGGAAGACCTCCAAATGATATAGGGGAAAGAAACTCCTAACCTTCTAGATGTCTAGTACAAGTTCATGTTCTCTAAAATCAAAGAATGAATTTTAGGAACAATGGAGGTTAAGAGCAGATGTTTCTTGGGGAGAAAAAGGCTTCTGTCTGAGAGGGACAGAAGGGGTCCTGAGTGGGTTGCCCACAATGCATTCCTAAACAATATGCAAGCGGTACTGACAAAGCAAAAGTCTTTCCAGTACCATTATTGTCTTGTCTTTTTTATACATAATCAGAGATGCATACACACATATATAAAAATACCTTTATATGTTTGTTTTATTTCCTGAAGTCCTTTTTATAGGATTTTATTTGTGAAGTCTGAAGTCTATTTGTAAAGCCTGAAGTGTCTCACTTTTCCATTTTGTAAATAAAATCATAAATAAGCCTTTTTTTCACTTAATATGTCCTCAAGACCATTTCTTGTACACCATAGTTTAATTCAACTATTTCCCTTTTGATGAGCACTGTGGTTGTTCCTGAATTTTTTTTATTTTGTAAAATGGCAATGCTACAGTGCAAATATTTAAACAGGCCTCCTTGTGCTTATCTCTATATTGAGATACTGAGAATTAGAACTATTAAATAGACATTTTTAATTTTCAAAGCTACCCCACAAAGTATCTTCCAGCTCATACACTCATTAACATTGTATATGTGTCCATGTTTCTACACCCTTAGCAACATTTCATATTCTTACTAATACAATGGGTGAAAATTATCCTCACTCCCTGACTCTGTATGGTTTTTAAGCATATTTTTTGCATATTCATTGAAAGTTTATATTTCTCATGCAAATTTCCAGAACATAACCTCTAACCATTTTCCTATATGGTGATTCTTATTAACTTCATCCCTGGAACAACCCAAGTGCAAACAGATGAGATTTGAGACTTGATACAAAGGAATATTTCCTGATGGCTCCCTGGAATGGAATGGGAAATAACTAATCAGACCTAACAGCCATGAAAATGAGAAGTTCTATTCTGTTTGTCAAGTTGGGGAACCTTTAAAAGTAGAAAATCGTATATATCTGAACTTTGGTCAATCCTACATCAGACAAACATGCTATGCTGAACTCCATGTTCAAATCCATCCTGAAATTTTTATTTTTAAAGATAGAGGGTAAATTTACTCTTTGAGGTGCACCCTTTTATGTTCTAAACATCTGGAGCCCAAATCTGGCTTTTAAAAACATCTGAGTGACCAAAGGGGTAGGGAATAGAGGAAACTGGAATATCACTGCACAGATTATTTTTCTTCAGTATTTAAAAGACACAGACTACACAGAATTAAACAGTCCTAAAAATCATTTCTGAAGTCTGAAATTTCTGAGAATATTTGTCCAGGCTATTGATGCACACTTAGCTGTGTTTGATGAATCAAGAGCAACAATACCCTATTTTACAAATAGATACAGAGGCCAGTGCTCTTCGGGCAAACTGAACATGGATGCTTGATGCCACCTATGCCACCAGGTCCAATTTAGTCATGCTCCCTTTCCTCCTACACTCCTAGAGCCAAACAGGATGGTGTAAACTGGCCCCACATTATTGTTCCTCTAGGACAGCCCCTTTTTACCCCTTTTGTGCAGATGTCCAAAAAATTTGAGACTGTTTTCTTTAGCTGGGCAGGGGGCCCTGTTTGGATTTCAAGCTGTTCTTCTTTAGCTGGGAGAGGAATGAAAGGTTGGCTCACTGCTGAGCAGTGTTGCAGTCCTTTCAAGGCCCACCTCCTTCCTTGGGAAGACATCAAGCACATAACTTGCTGGGCAGTGTGTACTTTTCCTTTGACAAAAGCCTTGTGAACTGACAAAGATATTTCCACAACACCTAACACTCATGCAAGCTGCAATTCAACCCTTTTTGGGTAAAGCCACCTCAAACTGATTTCTCCAAAGTATGCCTCTGGTAGAAGCTCTTGCCTAGTGGTGGCACATGGCTTTGCCCTTTCCAAAGAATCACAGTGCACCCTTTCTTGTGGACTGTTACTGTCTATATGCAACAGTTAAATAAACTGCTGAGTAAGTTGCCCAAGTCACTAACTTATTAGCTAAATCATATTTAGCCGATTTTAAGAGAATGACAACTTTAAAAGATAACATAGCTCTCAGTATTAATCAGTCCCTCCTCCCACATTTAGATTTTTTTTAACTTTTTTTTTTTTTTGGTACTAGAGATCGAACTCACGACCTCGTGATTACCAGGCAAGTGCTTGAGCCGCTGAGCTAAATCCCAAGCCTTAGATTTAGATTTAGTATTTAACTTTTAGTTTTCTTTCTCAGAGGTATATTTTATCTGGAAAAACAACATTTTTTCAGTTGCTCCCTTATCTGGTATATTTTTCCTGCCATTTGATTGAATAAAACATTTTAGGCCAACATCGCTATCTCTTTCCTTTTTTTCCTCCTGGATTTCAAAGCTGTCTCTGCATTATACTGCATCAGTGTGTACTTTTTTCTGAAGGTGGAAATAGAAGAAAAGGAGATGTTTATTTAGTTCTGACCCTAGTATTCCTCAATAATTGTTCAGTTTTCTCTGGTTTAGTGTTCTAGTGTTTAAGTACAATGTGTCAAGCTCCTCATTAGCCATGGCATCTAAAGGAGCATTAATACAGATAACCCAACAGTACTATAATAAAATATCAGGGAACGGTTGGATTCCCCATTAGGTATGGGCTGTTTGTCCCACTTTATGGTTTGAGAAACAATGTCCTAGCTTGAAGGTTTGTGAGGCCATAGTTTCATGTGAATCCAAGTTCAATTTTTGTTTACTTACTTATCTCCTGCATGCATCCTGCTGCTTCTCTGCCACAAAATGTGTTTCTCATGAATTCCAGAGCCAAGATACATTAACTACTACTCCTTCCTTTTTTTCCTTCCTCCTGCAAACTGCTAGTGTTCTATATATCAGCTGACTAGTACCAGGGCTACCAAGAGGTTTTTCCATTTTCTCCTGAATTATACAACTGCTGTGTACATCTTTTCTTCCTCCTTGTGTACCCCCTCCTACAACACACACACACACATACACACACACACACTCCTGTCCTGATCAATCACACACACCGAAGTCCTTACCGTCTGCTTCTCCAAAGCGAAAGTTCATGTTGCATTACCTGTTGGGTAGCTGTGTCTTTGCTCCAGTTGCAATAGGGTTTTTGCCTTCATTGCCCACTTACTCATGAGCTTACTATGGGCTGTCCTCACTGCTGACACTATGCACTACTAACCTGCTTGCTGCAAATCCAGTGGACACTCTTGAGTCTCAGACTTTCTTGAAATCTCTGCTGCATAAGACACTTTCTTTTGTCCTAAAACTCTGTTTTCTTGAATTTCATACTATTCTTTCCTAGTTCTTTTCCTAGTTTGATTAAGATCCCCCCAGAGTTCTGTCCTCATCCCTCTTCTTACTGTTGCCCTCTCTAAGGGTCGTTTCAAATACTTCAAGAATTTCAACCACCACCTATACATTGATAAATATTCAGTCTGTAGCTCTGGCTCAACCTTGCTTCAGGTCAATATAGGCAATTGCTTGCTTGCAAGATGTTTTTCTTGTATTCTTTTTACTGGCACCACACAGAAATGTCTCATTCAGAACTCAACCACCAAACCTTGTCAAATGAGTTCCTTCCCAAGTGCTACATATGCTTTCTCCATCTCAAGGGTAAATGGGACCACACCAAGCACTCAATTGCTGAAGCCAGAAATCTTGGAGTGATTCTTGTCTTCTTTCCCTTCCTCACTACCACTTTCAACTCACAATCAAGTCCTATACATTTGTTTTGTGAAATTAAATTCAAATTCCATCCTCACTTCTCCAATCCAAGTCTGTATCATTTCTTACTTGAATTACTACAATAGCTTCTAGACTAGTCTCCTAGCCTCTCATCTGTCTGTCTTCCTCCTAGCTATTTCCCACTTTCCTGCCCTAACCCTTCAAAAGCACAAATATAATCATGAAACTTGCTTAAAATCCTTCAATGTCTTCCCAAACATTTTACAAGGAAACCTTTACTTGGAAGCATACAGCATCCTCCATGACCTGGCTCCTGACTCCCTCTTCAACATTACCTCTCATCACTAAAAGCCCTACTTCTTCTCTTCAGAAAATAAGACATGATTTTAAAACATGCACATGCATTGAGCTATGTACATTTCTCAGAACCTACTGTGTCATTTGATATGATGCAGGTTTTATATCTGCTTCTTATTCCATGTGTGCTGTCCATCCGCTAGATCAACCATTTCTCTGCTGGCTTGCTGAAAACTGAACACAAACTTCACATTTTGTGATGCTTTCCTTGATCTGTAAGGCTGAGATTGCCTACTCCTATGATCATTCCTTTCATACTAAATTAAACTATTCACTTGTTTGCTGTCACTATTTTGTGAATGACTAAATGGTAGAGACTAGGCACTACAAACTGTTCTGTGGAAGTCTGACCAACTCGCTGAAACATCTTACCTAGATGTAGGTCCAACCATGTTCTCCACATCCTGGATTAACTATTATGTCCTTATGAAGTCAGTTAAAGTTTCCTGTCTAGGAAGGACTCAATGATGTAAGAAGAAAGCAAAGTGATAGAGCAATCATTTCCTTACTAGTTTTAGAACTCATGAACTGTAAGAACACTACACTCTTATTCCTATAGTTTGCTTTGGGGATTCTGTTCTCCCTAACTTCCCTGAGTTTTTGACTCAGATGTCTTTTTTAAACCATTTCTTTCTTACTCTGTTGATCAATATAAGGTATTTGGCAAAATGTCTTATTTTGGTTTTTGTTACACTACCAACAATTTGTTTTTTCTTCAAGATGAAGACATTCATGAATAACTGAATCAAAAGTAGCCCCTAAGTCTCTTTTTGACATTTCTGTTCTCCTTTCCACCAAATATTTTGCAAAAATCTGGATGGTCTTGCATTTCCATTGTTCCATTTCCTTGTAGGGGAAGGCTTCCCTCCTTCCTAACCTTGTAGGGGAAGGAGGAAGTAACCCCTGAGCAGGGAAGTAGCCACTGGGTGGCAGTAAGAGAGAGTTAGAAAAGCAAATGTCCTGTGTATTTAAATGTGATCACTTAGGTCCATGGTAATCGATGATAACATGGTAAGTTAGTGTCTGTGTACTGAATCATGGAGCAGATGCACAGCAGATGCTCATAGATGATTTAAACATGTCTTTGGTTGTATTTGAAAACTAAGGCATTTATGGAGTATATTTTCCATACTAGTAAGGGAGGCTTCTGCTAAAGAAAAGCCAAGGAACTGAGGAAGGAGATAAATACACAGGTGTAAAGTAAAGAACACTGTGTTAGCTCTCTGGAAGCTTAAGTGTCATGCTTGAGCTTTGCCAGCTGAATTACTTCAGGCTGTTGTTTTCCCCTCTCAGGGTCTCAGTTTACTCGTAAGTAAAATGAAGACATTAGGCTGTGTGATTGGAAATGACCCTCCAGCTCTATCAGTGTAAGTCAGACACCATGTTACTGTACTCTGATGATTTCCTCCCTCTAGAATATCTTATCATGATTGCTAGTGTTGTAGTGACAAATGAAGGGTAATGTGTGACAAGGTCCTACTCTCTGAGTGGTGCCTTGGCAGCTGCCTCAGACGTAATTCATTTGCTGTGACTTCTTTACTGCTGCTGCTGGAGGCTCCTGACATGGAAGCTGTGTGATTTGAAGAGACACAGAAATTCCTTTCCACTGAAGCTCCACACTGTCTTCCCTGGCTTGCCTAGGAATCATTCTGCTTACAATTCTAGCTCATAAATTCACTCTTTAGGTTAATCACTGTCTTGTCCTTATATTGATTGAATAAATCATATATGCCTCTGTAATGAGAGGAGGAAGGTTCACACTGAATAACTAGGGAGGGGTTCTGTGTACAAATCTCATCTTTAGGGACTACTTGGTTTTTTGTGCTGGTTCTGCTAATCCATATGCCAGAGACAATGAGTATCAAGGCATAGATGAGAATCTTGCATGTCAGTGTGAGACATAGTCTCTCCTACAGTCTGCTCTCTTTGTCCCTTGACAGCTGTTTACTTCTTTTTTCTCCTTGTTCCTCTCTTTCATCCCTGGTTCTTAATGTCTTCCTTTCTCCCACCAGGCTTTTCTCTTTGCTCCACCATTTCTATATCACTGTCCTTCATTCCCATTTTCCCTCACCTAGTTTCTATCCTCTGCTTTTGGTTCCTTGAGATTGCTTCCTGGATCACACACCTTTGGCTATAGTTCCCATTTTTAGCTATCAGCAGGCAAGAGAACTTCAGCATCAGGGTGTCAAGAAAGAATTGCTGTAATATTCTATAGAAGTATCTCACTTATCCAGAGATTTTAAATCTCATAACCCAGAGTAGTGGCCTTCAAAATTGAAGGGTGGGTTCCAGCATGCAAATCAACTCATTGGATATAAAAGAAAATATCAGAACTTATTTAGATTTATATTGAGAAAATCTAGGTGGAAACTAAGATTTGGATTAAATGATTTAATTTAGGTAAAGTGAAACTAGTATACTAAGTGCTATGTAAAATTTGTATTGCTATCACTATTACTACATTTTTCAAATATGTGATACATGTGTCATCACTGGAAAGCTCACCAGATCTATCGTTTGTTTTCCTATTGGATATGTTCTATACAAAATCTTGAAGGAAGAGTAGAGGCACCACAGAATGAAAGAGGTGACTTTTGGGCCCTCATTTTCTTTCCTTGTATATATAACAA
Source organism: Dasyprocta punctata (assembly GCA_004363535.1). Classification (NCBI taxonomy): domain Eukaryota; kingdom Metazoa; phylum Chordata; class Mammalia; order Rodentia; family Dasyproctidae; genus Dasyprocta; species Dasyprocta punctata. The sequence goes on from RJWM01001145.1 coordinate 153,793, forward strand.
AGATATTACTGTTCTCAGACCTAGTTAAGTAGAATTAGGGATTATATTACCTAAGTTTTCCAGCCCTCACAAAATGGACAAGTGGACTAAGGAGATTCCTGCAAAAATCCCATGTTATTAAAGATAACCCATGTATTAAATAATAATTCAAACAATGTAAGTGCATGAAAATGAAAGAGCTCACATTTCCTCTACTAGAATGATTTTTCATTAGCTTCATTATGAAGTAAAAATCACAATTTAATTATATCTGAAAGAAGTCAGTAAAAATGTAATCCAAGAATAATCATGAAACCTATACGAAATGTGAATTTATTGTATTCTCAACAATGAAAGCTCTTGCCCTCAGTATATTGTGCCTTGAAATGTTAGCTAAAAAATAGTAAAACTATCACAATTAACAAGACATTTAACATCCTCTTTAGTCCATCTTTATATTCTTTCCTATTATCTATTTATGGTGCTTTGCTGCATATATATATATACACACACCATATAAAGTAGGATATATGTATGATTTATATGATTATTAGTAATCTATCATATAAATATACATATATTTAGAAAACATGTCCAAAAAGTTTTGTTTCTTACAGTGCTAGGTATTCAGCCCTGGGCTTTACCTGTGCCAGTGAAGTACTGTACCACGGATTCAAAAATGCTTCTTAAGAAAGATGTGCAATCAAAAAGAACTGGAGATCATTGGCCTAGACCATAGTTAAAATAGATGGAGAATAGCAAGTAGAGGCAAAAGAACACTGCATAAGAGGAGAACAGCTGTCACCAGGTCTCTTGCTCTTTCCATACAGAAAAGTTATGCAACCACTTACTTGCAGAGCCTTTCCCTGAGAGCCTCACATAAAGCAATGAGGATCACAGGAGTTGGAAGAACCAGAGAGCAAAAGAACTTTTAAGTCATGGAATCACAAACCTAGGAAATTGGATCTACCCCACAAGTGACATATCGTAGATCACAAAATACCTTCACAGCATGCCTGTAAATGCTCTTTCCCTTGCCTAAAATATGAAAAGTCTTAGAAGAAATATCCTTTGTAAGTGACATAGCCGAGGATCTGAAACAAGTATTCCATCACTCAGTCCCATCAGTGCTCTTGCCACATGTCAGATGGCCCCTTAAATACACGCTCACAACCAGTTCAACTCCCTGAATTACTCCTTGTAGTTGGATTGTAGTTAATGGAGGAAGACTCAGTGGAGAAAATGTTGTAAGACAGAGACCAAATATTAACAAATCAATTTGCTCTCTTCCTCTGCACCAGTGACTAATGATGCCTAACGGTATATACAGCAAGTTTATATTCTTGTCTGTTTTTTTCTAATATTTATGTCTTTTAAAGAGAAAGTAAATGCACTCAAACATTAAGGAGGGCCTGTTTTTGATCTATGATGACAAGTTTTGTGAGAAATCATGTCAACTTCTACTACCATAAGGCGAGTCTTTTCTTTATACAGGCTATTCACTATATATATGGAAGTCCACCGCAATGAAGTTAGAAAAGTGTGGAGATGAAATTGCCATGTATATGTTAGGGGAGCCATTTGCTATCTACTTTGAAAGAAAAGTGGCATTAAACAAAGTCTTCCAAGAATTATATTAATTGCTTGGCACCTCTTTTGTGCACTATTAGAAGTTGATGGGAAAATGTACACTGCTTTGCAAAATTTGCTTGACTGTTATCTTTTCAAGGTGTTTTATTTTTAAAAATGCAGCACATGGCCAATTATTTAATGATCACCTGTATTTAAACATTTATAGAGGTGGAGATCTTAAACTGTCTTGTATTTTACTTTTCTCATTGTGTTCTGTGATGTTTAATCCCACTAGACAAGCATTTAAGAAAGCACTTATGGGTCTAACTATCAGTGTAGGCACTGAGAGAGAAATCAAATATATTACAAGCACAAGTGTCCTCTTTGGGACACACAGCAATGCCTAATTCCCTGACGCTGCATCTGACTAAAAGTCTGAATGGTAGAACACAAAACCTGAAAAGGAGAAATTGGTGTGATCTGCAAGAATTAAGAAACTCTTTTCTTAAATATTATGACAAAAATATTTTATAGGAAGGTTGATTTTGTGGGGATTATTCAAGGTTGAATGAAATGAGAGACATGATAAGCAGATACTAGTCTCTCCTTTTTTTGTGGCACTGAGGATTGAACTCACAACCTCGCGCCTGCCTGACAGGTGTGTAAGCTGCTGAGCCAAACTCCCAGCCCTGGTTTTTTGAGGCAGGGTCGCGCTGTGTAGCTCAGGCCGGCCTTGCGCTCGCATTGTAGCCCAAGCCAGCCTGGAACTCACAGCGCTCCTCCTACCTCAGCCTCCCGAGTGTTGGGATTAAAGGCATGCGCCACCACGCCCGGCTTAGTCTCCCTATTTTTAGTGGTTAGATTGCAAGTCCAAAATCCCCTAGACAAAACAAAATGGAAGGTTGACATTTTCTGCTGCTTAGATGTTATATTTAACACAAGTGATTTTATTTTGAACACACATGTACATTAACATGAACTAGGGAGTTGATAATGAGGGCTTGTCTTCATTTTAGATGAATGTATTATCTTGTTATTTTTTTAATTCACTGAAGATGGAGCTAGTTCCTTTCCCTCACATTCCTCTAACTCCTTGGAAACTAGTGTCTTCATTGTTTTGTCCCTACTTATCCCACTTGAGGAGAATTCATCCTAAAACCAAGTGGAATTCACATCACAGATGTGGTCCTGTCTTGATTACAGAGCTAGAACTGTAAGATGCTTTCTTCTGTGTGGCACTATTTGCTCCTGCATTACCCACAATGCTAGGGGGGGAAGACCAACTCAATAGTTTCCAAAAGATCATCTGTTTACCACTTGACAACTTTTGTTGTGGGGGTTGTGAATAAAGTATTGGGTTTGAGGAAACAAGTTATCATTTTATAAGTGATAGATTTTAAATCTGGACAATGAAAAAATCAACCAAGTACCTTAGGATCATATCCTTATTATGAATTAGTAGCTATGACCATGCCAGGCTCATACTGTGGACTTAGCTAAGCACTTGGCTTTGTGCTTTGCACTGGAAGTTTTACAGATTTTATCCTCTACTTTATAAGACTTTTCTTACACTTTAATTTTGAAAACCCATGGAAAAGTAATGGTTGTTCCTTCAGCCCTCAGGGAAGTTAATATATATGCTTGGTTATCATCTGTATTGATGAAAATCATGATCTCTGTCTGTGTACATGTCTTCGCCAGTTGAAGTAATTGTAGTGATTTCATTCCACTGCTTTAGTTGGGTTTTGTTGTAGGGTTGACATGAGTCAGTGATTGCTGCCTCCTTCCCATGTTTGTTGGAGGAATGCCAATAAAACTATGAGTAAGAGAGGGAGCTGTGGAGAAACATGCTGTGGGGCCCTGAATAGAATGAAGGGTAACCAAGGTTCAGGAGCCAGGCTTCCCCAGAAAGACAAAATAAAAGAAAGCAAACAAAAGGAAGAGACAGGTCTAAACAGGCTCACCAGACAGGGCCCCTTTTCTGCAAAAACAGAACATCAAAACTTCACAAAACTCAAGGAAAGAAAGGAGCCATAGTTTAAATGTGACCTTTCAATTAAATTGATGAAACAAGAATACATAGAAAAAGCCACACATGTATAGAGCAACATGTTATTCTTCAAACCCATTCATATACTCTACAAACTAAAAGATGTACCTAAACCTGTATATCCACATAGATATCAATACTGACTCCCTCCTCAAAAACCACATGGATATGAAATAAGCACAGATAAAAACCAGAGAGAGACCCAGGAGCAGGAAGATAGAGTCTCATACTGTCTAAGATGGGCTAGTTTTTAAGGCATGTGACAGGGAGTTTAGTAACCTGGTGCAATTCAATAACAGAACTGGTGCTATGGTTTGCATCTAGATGTCCCCTGTTGTAGTCAGGGGTTTTCAAGGAAAAAAGATTCCTTACAGGAAACATAATTTATAGTATTATTTATAATGGTCAATCAAGGGAGCAAATACAAAGAAATGTAGGAAATCTGTCCACACACTAAAGACCTAGAGAATCCAGTTGAGGGCCTGGATCCTATGGCAATATCCTGCACAAGTTCAGTTGAAGACCTAGAGACCATGACAATGCCTCCCATGAGTCCAACTGGAAGCCTAGAGCCCAGGACAGTGATGCATGCAAGTCTGTTTCACGGATCTGCACTGGGAAGGCCCCAAGGTCAGCGATGGAAGCTAGAAAGTTTGTGCCAGCTGAATGAAGGATATGTGCCAGTAGGCTGAGGGTTCTGCACTGGATCCAAGAAGCAATGTTCAAAATAAGGACCAGGGCTCCCCTGAATAGTGCCACAGCCATCCTTGGTGACAAAGAGGTCCCAAGCTCCTCTGATGATGAGAACAGCCGACTTCGTATCAGGAAGCCAGTGTGACAAGTTTCTCCTGAAGATGGAACAGCACACATCTTCCCCTCTGGAGCCAGGAAACAATGCTCTAAGTAAAGACCAGAGCTCCCCCAAAGTGAATCGAAGCCATTCTCAGCAACAAGGTCCAAAGCTCCTCTGATGGTAACAGCCAAGTTCATATCAGGGAAGTCAGCATGACAAGCTCCTCCAAAAAGGCCAGCAGCTCCACAAGAACCAAAAGCACCAAACAGCAACTAAACCCTTAGGAGAGCCCACAGTGCTACTCTTCCTCTCCAGGTCTTCTTTTTATGCTGGTAACAATCCTCAGGTGGGTCATCTATGCTCAGCACCATGCTGATTTAGTTCAGCTGGCGTTTAAGTTGACCATCAGTTTTTAATCTACCATATCCCCCCAGAGCCTCGTGTGATTATAATAGTTCTTCAGAGGTGACTGAATCTAGAGTATGTGATTGATTCATGGTGTAATTCCGGGATTAAGGGTGCTAGGATTAAAAGTGGGTGGTCACTGAATCAGTCCACTGATTGGATTGACACTGCCTTAATCCTGGTAGGCTGGATGCAATATAAGGGACAGAAAGAGGCTTATCTTTCCCTTCCCTTGCTTGCTTTTGCTGTCTTCTGCTGCCATGAACTGTTTCTCCTCTGTGATGCCTGTCTATCAGGCCACCGAGTTTTGGAGCTGGCCAATTATGAACTGAAACCTCTGCAAACTTTGAGCTAAATAAACTTTTCCTCCTTTAACTTTGAGTGTTCAACATTTTGTCTCAGCAATGAGAAAAGTAACTAAGACAGAATTTGGTACGAGAGAAGTGGGGTCATTGCTGCAACTATACCTTACTATGTGGCTCAGGAGCTTTTGGGAATGGCTTATGGGAAGAGTTTAAAAATGTTCAGAGATGTTGACTGAAAAAGTAGCACTGAAATGCCTTAGACTGGTCTGCATGAGATATTCAGGTCAGAGCTCAGAAAACCAGAAAGCTGGGAAAGACCAGGCTCAGGGAGTTTCTTCTTGGAAGAAAGACTGCATTGACTGCTAGACTCCAGATGATGTGTGTTATGCCTTGGCAGAAAGTTGGTCTGCATTTTGCTCATGTCCAGAGACTTTTCTGGAGACTGAGATTAAGTTCAGCAGGTTAATTAACCTGACAGAAGAAATTTCAAGGCAATCAACTGTTGAGGTGGTGGTATGGCTACTGTTGGGGCCCTTTAGCCAGATATATGTTGAGAATCAAGAGAAAAGAGTCCAGCAGAATGACTTAAAATTCTGTGAGTTTCACTATAAAGGAAGCTCAATTAAAGCCATGGACTGCAAAGGTAGAGCAGAGGAGATCTTGATTTCTGAGAAGGAACAGAATAGAAAAGATCACTTAAGGGCATCATAAGAAGCAGTATGACTCCACCCTTTGAACCATCAAAATTGCAAAAGTGAAAGACTTTGCTTTGAGAAGAAAGGGGTAGAGCACCATATTACAGAATGGCAGTACCTAGAGAATTTGTTCCCCTGAATTGGATTCAGAGTGCTCAGCAATCCACACCCTTGACCCCAACAGCCAAGAGAAAAGGAAGCCTGGCTATTGCTCCAGCTGACAGTAGACCTTGGCATCATCCATGTGGTGCAGGTTTTAGACCCATGTAGAATGGAAGTGTTGTGGGGTCAGGAGTGCATTCACCCAGATTTCTTTTTTTGTTTGTTTTGTTTTGTTTTGTTTTGTTTTTGGTGGCACTGGGGATTAAACTCACAACCTTGCACCTGTCAGACAGGTGCTTAAGTCACTGAGCCAAACTTCCAGCCCTGGTTTTTTGAGGCAGGGTCACACTATGTAGTTCAGGCCGTCCTTGCACTCACGTTGTAGCCCAAGCTGGCCTTGAACTCACAACGCTCCTCCTACCTCAGCCTCCCCAGTGCTGGGATTAAAGGCATGTGCCACCATGCCCGGCTTCCACCCAGATTTCAGAAGAAGGGCTGGGAGGCTAGGCAGTGTGGCCCTAAGAAGTCAGTGTGTGAAGCTGTGAGTGTGCAGCCAAAAGTATAGTAGAGACCCCAGAAGTTTAGAGAAACCAGAAATATGGATCATCTGAGGAAAAGTTCATGGAGGAAGCAGAGTTGACCAAATAGAGAAGCCATGGGAGCTATGACCATCAGAAGTGCCATAGGGGCAGAGCCACCCAAACCCTTTGGAGTTCACAGCTTGCTACAGATTGTCTTGAATACTGCACATAGAACTACAGTACTTAAGGTTTGCCTTGTTAGATTTTGGATGTACTTTGATCCCAGTCCTTTGTATCCCCATTTGTAACTTTTGGAATAGAAATATCTACCTTGTGGCATTGAATGTTGGAAGTGTCTAACTTCCTTTTCATTTGTACAGGGGCTCTCAACTAAAAGGTTGCCTTAAATCTCAGAGGAAACTTGAGACTTGGGCTTGTCAGCAATGCTGAAGCTGTTAGGACTTTGGCAACTCTTGCAGATGGGCTAAGTGCCTTTTGTATAAACTGATGTGCATGGGTCTTTGGGGTGCCAGGTGTGGAATGTAATGTTTTGTGTCTAGATGTACCACCAAAGCCTTGTGGGTTACAGTGCTTTTTCAAAGGTGATTGAATCTACAGAGTGTAATGCTGGGATTAAGATTGTGTGGTTACTATACAGTCCACTGATTGGTTTGGCACCACCCTAATCCCAGCAGTTTGGATAAGATATAAAGGGCAGAAAGGGCTAAGTCTTGTTACTTTCACTGTTTCTGCCACCATGAACTGTTCCCTGTCTGGCATGTGCCACCCTGTCTTGGAGCCAGCCAATTAGGGGCTGAAACGTTTACAAACTGTGAACTAAATAAACTTCTCCCCCTTCAACATTGGGCATTGGGTATTTTGTCTCAGCAATGAGAAAAGTAACTAAGACAACTGAAACCTTTTACTCCAATAACTGGAATCAGGGTATCAAAGCAAAAAATTAACTTCTCCCTGGGTATTACCTTTTAAACCAGGTCCAATCCAAACCTGAGCTCTGAAAGCAGAATGCAAACCTGTCTCCATACCCCTCCTACCCCATAAAATAAGGAACCAGAGCCATTACTCCCCCAGTTACAGTCTAATGTCAGCCTCTCCACCCCTATAGGTCCTCAGTTTGACCAGCTCCCACAGAGCCTCCTCCAGTATGTTTTCCAGATTCTTGAGAGGAGCCTGGTCCCCCTTCTCCCCTGGAGCCTTGAAAATGGTACCAATTCCCCCACACACCAGCGCTGCAGGGTTACCAGACTGCCCACCAGGACTCCAGGTGACTTCTTAGGGTCAATGGCAATGCTGCTGGGGTAAGGGGCATCGGCAGTGAAGCTGAGTTGAAATGATAGTATTCCTGTGCCAGCCCAGGCTCCCAGAGCAGCCATGAACCACTGACCCTGCAGACCTGCTTCCCCAGTAATGCCAATCTGCTGCCCAAATCTCAGTAGCCTTTGGCCCTTGGGGAGGGGGGAAGCAAGTTGAGAAGCAAAATGACACAAAACAAACACAATCTGGGTACTTCGCCCCAGCTTCCAAACTAAATACTCAGATATCTCTTGCACCCCACCACCACAACCATGTTTACCTGATGAGGAAATAGAGAGTTGGACTCACAGGACAGGTGTCAGAACCCGAGGGCATCTTAGATAATACCTAGTCCAACTACTTCATTTTACATATGGGGAAAACAAGGTCCACAGTGAAGAAGAGACTTAAACTTTCAGCAGTGTTCAAAATTTTTTTCTTGAATATGAAGGTAGATGTGTGTGTTTGTCTCTGTGTGTGTGTGTGTGTGTGTGTGTGTGTGTAAGTAGGAGGACAGAGAGAGAAGTGAGAAGAAGGAGAGGAAAAAGGAGAGGAAGGGAAGAAAGTAGAAGGGAGAGGAGAGAAGGGGAGGAGTGGGAGGAGCACAATATGCAAGTCCGATACAGAGAACTCCTGAACATGAATAAGTATTAGAAGATGACTATAAATTTTTGGGTTTAACTTCCCCCACATTAGTTGCAGATACTCTTCCCACCTCCCGGGGGCCCTTAAGTACCCAAAGCAGGGTAAGAAAATTTCCCTTTTCTCTTTCCCCCTTTTCCATTCCCAATTACTTTTGCTCTTTGAGCTGCTTTTTACCCTTACATAGTATTTATTATAGATTTTGGATCATATATACTTTTTCCATTTCTTACACTAGGGAGACAATACGGTATTTACACATGTGGGTTTGATTTATCTCACTTACGAGTATGGTCTCAAGTCGTGACCATTTACTTATAAAAGTTTCAATGCAATCTTTCTTAATAGCTTAGTAGTACTCCATTATATAAAAATACCACATCTTTTTTATCCAGTCTTTGATTGATGGGCACTTGGGTAGTTTCCAAGATCTGGCTATTACAAATTGTGTTGCTATAAACATGGGTGCACAGATATCACTGTGGTATGATGTTTTTAATTCTTCTGGGAAAATGCCCAGAAGTGGGATAGCTGGGTTGAATGGGATCTCTAATCCAAGCTTCTTGAGGAATCTCCACACTGTTTTTCACAATGGTTGCACCAGTCTACACTCCCTCCAACAGTGGAGAAGTGTTCCTTTTTCCCCACAACCCCTCCAGCATTTGTTGTTGGTTGATTTTTGAATCTTGGCCATTCTTTCTGGAGTGAGATGGAATCTCAGCATTGTTTTAATTTGCATTTCCCGAATGACCACTGATGTTGAACATTTTTGTCATACAATTATTTGCCATTTGTATTTCTTTCTCTGAGAAGTGTGTATTCATCTCAGATGCCCATTTTTGGAATGGGTCCTTGAATTTTAGGGACCTGATTTCTTTTAATTCTTTATATGTTTTAGATACAAGTCCTTTGTCTGATGAACAATTGGCTAAGATATTTTCCCAGTTCGTGGGTTTTCTTTTCACTCTGTTGGAGATTTCCTTTGACATGCAAAAACTTTTTAGTAAGATGAGATCCCAGGTGTTGATTCTGGTGTTTCCTGTGCAATCTGATTTTCGTTCATGAACTCTCTGCCTACGCATATGTCATCGAGATTTTTACCTACTTTGTCTTCTAGTAAGTTTAGTGTCCCTGTTTTTATATTCAGATCTTTGATCCATTTTGACTTTATTTTAGTTCATGATGATAGGCATGGATCTAGTTTTAGTTTCCAGCATATAAAAAGCCAGTTTCTCCAGCACCATTTGTTAAAGAAGCTGTCTTTCTTCCATTGTACATATTTGGCCCCTTTGTTAAAGATGAGGTGGCTAAGTGTGTTTGTAGTTGTGTCTGTATCTTCTAATCTATTCCATTGATCTTCAGGTCTGTTTTGTTTCCAGTACCATGCTGATTTTATCACAGTAGCTTTGTAGTAGTTTGAAGTCGGGGATTGTGATGCCTCCTGCTTTCCCTTTGTTGCCCAGTATTGCCTTTGCTATTCTAGGTCTTTTCTGGTTCCAGATGAATTTCAGGGATGCTTTCTCTAGCTCTGTGAGGTAGGCAGGTGGTATTTTGATTGGGATTGCATTAAATCTGTAAAATAATTTTGGGAGAATGGCCATTTTCACGATGGTTGTTTTTCGTATCTCATCCAAGTAATAACCAGGCCCGACCCTGCTTAGCTTCTGAGATCAGACAAGATCGGGCACGTTCAAGGTGGTATGGCCATAGACTGTTTTTCCTATCCATGAACAGGGATTATCTTTCTATTTTCTGAAATCTTCTTCGATTTCCTTCTTTAGAGTAATGTAATTTTCACTGTATAGATCTTTTACTTCCTTTGTTAGATTGATTCCTAAGTATTTCATTTTTTTGGATGTTATAGTGAAGGATGTGGTTTCCATGATTTCTCTCTCAGTGACTTTGTTGTTTGTGTACAGGAATGCTATTGATTTTTGAGTGTTCACTTTGTATCCAGCTACATTACTAAATTTGCTTATTACTTCTAAAAGTCTTCTAATGGATTTTTGGGGGTCTTCTATGTAGAGTATCATATCGTCTGCAAATAATGATAATTTCACTTCTTCCTTTCCTATCCTTATTCCCTTTATTTCTTTCTCTTGTCTAATTGCTCTGGATAATATTTCCAGAACTATATTGAATAGGAGTGGTGATAATGGACATCCTTGTCTTGTTCCTGATTTTAGGTTGAAAGTTTTCAGTTTTTCTCGATTTAGTAAGATGTTGGCTGTTGGTTTATGATATATGGCTTTTATCAGGTTGAGGTAGAGACGGTCTATTCCGATTTTCTGTAGGGTTTTTATCATGAATGGATGTTGGATTTTGTTAAAAGCTTTTTCTGCATCTATTGAGATGATCATGTGTTTCTTGTCCTTGGCCCTGTTGATATGGTGTATTACATGTATTGATTTGTGTATGTTGAACCATCCCTGCATTCCTGGGATGAAACCCACTTGGTCATGATGTATAATCTTTCTGATAACTTGCTGTATTCTATTTGCCAGTATTTTATGGAGGATTTTTGAGTCTATGTTCATAAGGGACATGGGCCTGTAATTTTTTTTTTGGTTGGGTCTTTCTCTGGTTTTGGTATGAGGGTAATACTTGTTTCCAGGAATGAGTTAGGGAGACTTGCTTCCCTTTTGATTTCATTGAAGAGTTTGAGGAATGTTGGCATTAAGTCTTCCCTAAATTTCTTATAGAATTCAGCAGTGAATCCATCAGGGCCCGGGCTTTTCTTTGTTGGTAGGGTCTTAATTGCATTTTCAATTTCATTAGCTGAAATTGGGTTATTCAGTAGCTTTACGTCTTCTTGATTCAGCTTTGTTAATTCATAGGTTTCTAGGAATCTGTCCATTTCTTCTGTTTTATCGAATCTATGTGAGTAAAGGTTTTCAAAGTAGGTGTTGATGATCTTCTGTATTTCCACTGGGTCTGTAGTGATTTCACCCTTTTCAATTCTTTTTTTCTTATTTAAGAGAAAATAGATACAGAAGATAGAAACAAAAATCAAAAAAGACAGACAAACAACAACAACAGATCTGATACGATAACATTGTAGGTTTACACATTGAGGTGGTTGAAGTTTGACAGTAGTTACAATATTGCATTTCATTACCTTTATAGGGGTTGGTCATATTGACAGATATAGACATGTAAGATTTATCAATTCAGGTATATTAACTTTTCTTTTTCAATAGCTATTGTATTTAGCAATACGGTTTTTTTAAACTGTCTTATTTATGCATATTTATAAATTTATGTCTTTTTTCTTTTCTCTTTCTTCCTTCCTTTCCCCTTAGAATACCTCTTGTTATCATTGAAATAACTACCCATAACATCAGGTCTAATATGATCAAGTGAAATAATTCAGAGTGAAATCAATAAAGCATATAAGAATGGTCATACATAAGAGAAACAAAAAAGTAAAGAGATCAACAAACAACAACAACATATCCGATACTGTAAAATTATAGGTTTAGGAATTTAGATGGTTGGAATTTTACAGTGGTTGCAACATTGTATATTGTTACACTTAAGGGGACTGTTCAGATTGACAGGTAAAGACATGTAGGATTGATCTGGTCTTATGGATATCAACTGTTCTCTCTCACTAGTTAATGCATTTAGTAGTATAGACTTTTAAACTATCTTATGAATACCCTTATATAAAACTATGTCTTTTTTTTCAATAACTTCCTTCCTCGGTTCCCCTTGTAATACCTCTTATTGTCTTCAAACTAAATGCCCTTACCAATTGGCCAAATATAGTGAAATGAAATAGTACTGAATAAAACCAATAACAAATAAGATAATGGAGGCAATACATAGTAATGCAATGTTGATTTCTATAATGCCTCATGTTAGCTTCAAGGCAGTTGCCTCTATCATCTGTTGTAACACAATCATACTAAGATAGGTTAAAATCCCTCAGAACAGAGCAGCGAAAGTATAACCTGGTTTTGAAGCAAGGTGATCATGTATCACTGAAGGCTACCCTTATAAATTTTGTTATCTTTACAATAGCTGTCTTTGTTATCATTTATGATAAAGATAGGCTGGTCGAGGTAGAATAGGGTTAAACTAAACAGTTCATTGAAAACAATACTGGACTTAAATCCCGTTAATGGATTATTCATTTGTCTGCCCTGCTTGGTGGTATCTTTCTGTCGCTTTTTCTGGAGCAGTGGACTTCTTTATCTCTCTCTAGAATGTCCTTCAGTATTCTCTGTAGGGTTGGCTCGGTTGTCAAAAATTCCTTTAGATGTTCTTTGTCATGGAAGTATCTTGTTTCTCCGTTGATTTTAAAAGATAATTTTGCAGGGTGCATTAATCTGGGTTGGAAGTTATTTTCCTTCAGGGCTTGAAATATTTCACTCCAAGCTCTTCTTGACCTGATGATTTGTATTGAGAAGTCTGTCGTGATTCTGATGGGCCTTCCTTTGTAGGTAATCTGTCTCTTTTCTCTAACAGATTATTTTTTTAATTTTTTTAAAAATTTTATTTAAAAGAAAATAGACACAGAAGATAGAAACAAAAAGCATGAAAGACAAACAACAACAACGACAGATCTGAAACAATTACACTGTAGGTTTACACTCTGAGGTGGTTGAAGTTTGACAGTAGTTACAATATTACATATCATTACCTTCATAGGGGTTGATCATATTGACAGATATACACACGCAAGGTTTATCAATTCAGGAATGTTAATTTTTCTTTTTCAATAGCTAATGTACCCAGCAATACAGTTTTTTTTAGCTGTCTTATTTATGCATATTTATAAATTTATGTCTTTTTCTTTTTCCCTTCCTTTCTTCGTTTCCCCTTAGAGTACCTCTTGTTATCATTGAAATAACTACCCATAATATCAGGTCTAATATAATGAAGCTAAATAGTTCAGAGTGAAGCCTATAAAGGATAAAAGAATGGTCAAAATTAAGAGAAACAAAAAAACTAAAGGATTCAACTAACAACAACAACAACATATCCTATACTGTAAAATTATAGGTTTAGGAATTTAGATGGTTGGAATTTTACAGTGGTTGCAACATTGTATATTATTACCATTAAGGGGGTTGTTCAGATGGACAGATAAAGACATGTAGGATTGATCTGATCATATGAATATCATCTGTTCTCTCTCACCAGTTAATGCATTTAGTAGTATAGAATTTTAAACGATCTTATGAATACCTTCATATAAAACTATGTCTTTTTTCCATGGCTTCCTTCCTCGGTTCCCCTTGTAATACCTCTAATTGTATTCAAACTAAATGCCCTTACCAATTGGCCAAGTATAGTCGAATGAAATAGTGTTGAATAAGACAAATAACAAATAAGATAATGGAGGCAATACATAGTAATGCAACATTGATTTCTATAATGCCTCATATTAGCTTCAAGGCAGTTGCCTATATCATCTGCTGTAACACAAACACACCAAGATAAGTTAAAATCCCTCATAACAGAACAGCAAAAGTAATACCTGGTTTTGAAGCTAGGTGATCACATATCATTGTAGGCTACCCTTATAAACTTTGTTATCTTTAAGATAGCTGTCTTTGTCATCATGTATGAAAAAAAATTAGGCCCGTCGAGGTAGAATAGGATTAAACTAAACAGCTCATTGAAAACAATACTGGACTTAACTCCCATTGATGGATTATTCATTTGTCTGCCCTGCTCAGTGGTATCTCTCTGTCGCTTTTTCTGGAGCAGTGGACTTCTTTATCTCTCTCTAGAATGTCCTTCAGTATTCTTTGTAGGGTTGGCTTGGTTGTCATAAATTCTTTCAGTTGTTCTTTGTCGTGGAAGTATCTTGTTTCTCTATTGATTTTAAAAGATAATTTTGCAGGATACATCAGTCTGGGTTGAAAGTTATTTTCCTTCAGGGCTTGAAATACTTCACTCCAGGCTCTTCTTGACCTGATGATTTGTGTTGGGAAGTCTGTCGTGATTCTGATGGGCCTTCCTTTGTAGGTAATCTGTCCCTTTTCTTTAATAGCTTTTAATATTTTGTTTTTGTGTTGAATTTCTGGAATCTTGATTATTATATGTCTGGGTGTAGGCCTATTATGGTCAAGTTTAGCTGGAGTTCTATATGCTTCAGTTATCTGAAAGTCTCTTCCTGTTCCCATACTTGGA